>VCAZ01000121.1:1170000-1190000 GCA_005784505.1 Bagarius yarrelli
TGTTTCAGAGCCTCGTCGGAGATTTAACTCACAAAGGTAGTGGAAAGATGGCGGCGTTCATTTTTTGTCGGAATTAAACTCGTGTAATAAAGATAGTGTTTAATGTCATTAGGTGAATTTGTGCCTAGTTGGTGGCTAAATTAGAGATTAATTACGAAATGTTATTGCTAGGTAGCTAGCTAGCATGTCAATACGGGTAAACACATCACCTGTTGTTAGCCGGATGCTAAACAAACCTTTACTATCCGCGCGCTTTAACCCGGGGGTAAAGTCTGTTTATTGTTATTTGCAGTAAATAACACATATTATAAAAACGATGTCTAGACAGTAAATAAAATATAATAATTCTAGTAGGTTACATGCAGATCTATACATTCTGTCTGATGAGTGAGATTTTTTCTGTATTTGTTTATACAATAACAGCGTTCATTTATATTCCATAAATATGTCAGTATTCTGTCTGGAGGAAGAAATGACGTCACTACATAACGTCATAAAGCAACTGAATGTAAAATTCTGAAGCTAATCCAGCTGTTCAGGTTTTGGGCTTGTTATTAAAATCTATTCCAGCTGTTTGTGAAGTAAAATTCGGATGTTATTATACCTCAGCCTTTCTTTTTTCTTTTTTTTTTAGACTCCTTTCTTTCTTTCATTATTTATTTAATCGTTTTTTCTTTCTTTCTCTTCTTTCTTTCTTCTTTGACTCGCGTCTGTCTTTCTTTTCTCTCTTGTTTGAATTGTTTTTTTTCTCTTCTTATTTTTTTTGACTCGTCTTTTCCTTTCTTTTTCAAATCGCGTCTTTCTTTTTTTTTCTTTTTTCTTTCTAGTTTTGTACTATGTCTTTCTTTCTTTCTTTCTTTCTTATTTTTCTGAATTTACTATGAATTATTAGTATTTTTTTATTTATGTTTTAGGACTCTAGGAAAAAAATACAGTAGTGTGACAGTAAGAACAGTGAACATTGTGGTGAATAATATAAACAGATCATAGATTATTCTTTCTTGAGTTGTCGCCAAATTTTAAGGAGCGGCAATTTCAAGTCAAGATTAAGTCTTAAACCTTTTAGTCAAGTTAAAATTTTAAGACACTTGTATTCAAATTAAGTCCCAGGACCATACAGAGCATTGTGACTAAGCCAATAAAGAGTCTTATATATTTAATGTGGCTAAAGATCGAGTCTTAAGGCGGCCGTAGCCGAGTCAAGATCGAGTCTTAAGGCGACCGTAGCCGAGTCAAGATCGAGTCTTAAGGCGGCCGTAGCCGAGTCAAGATCGAGTCTTAAGGCGGCCGTAGCCGAGTCAAGATCGAGTCTTAAGGCGGCCGTAGCCGAGTCAAGATCGCGTCTTAAATCGAGTCTTAAGGCGGCCGTAGCCGAGTCAAGATCGAGTCTTAAGGCGGGGCCGTAGCCGAGTCAAGATCGAGTCTTAAGGCGGCCGTAGCCGAGTCAAGAGTCAAGATCGAGTCTTAAGGCGGCCGTAGCCGAGTCAATCGCTTAAGGATCGAGTCTTAAGGCGGCCGTAGCCGAGTCAAGATCGAGTCTTAAGGCGGCCGTAGCCGAGTCAAGATCGAGTCTTAAGGCGGCCGTAGCCGAGTCAAGATCGAGTCTTAAGGCGGCCGTAGCCGAGTCAAGATCGAGTCCTTAAGGCGACCGTAGCCGAGTCAAGATCGAGTCTTAAGGCGACCGTAGCCGAGTCAAGATCGAGTTGTACAACTGTTGTGACAAGATCGAGTGTTAAAATGAGTGTGGCTGAGTTAAGATCAAGTCTTGAGCCAGTTGTAGATCAGAATCTAGAATTAATCAATTTTGTAATATATTTCCATGAGCACGCGGAGCGATATGAACCTTTCCAGCGTCCCTCGCTGGTGTACTATGAAGAGCGCTGGGCAGGTCCCTTCAGTATCAGAGTGACTAATCCCAGTGTTTATCATTCTTACTGGAAAGGAAAGTGAAATAGTGAAATAATACACGCGTAATAGTGTTTGAAGTGTGTGTGACAGTAAGGGCAGATGTGTAGAGACTCCCCACTGTAGGTCACTCCCGGGTGAGCCGTGTGTGTGCTGACGATATTAAAACACTATTTTTGAGGACGTTGTTATTCTTATTTTTATTCTTATTGGGTGAAAGGTCGGGAGACCTTACATTTAATGGCATTCGGCAGACCTCCTTATCCAGGCCGACTTACATTTATCTAATTTATACGACTGGAAACTTGGGGGTTAAGGGACCTACTCAAGGGCCCAACAGTGGTGATGTTGGGGATCGAACCTCGATCTTCCAATTAGCAGTCCAACACCTTTAACCACTGCAATTCCACTCCCCCCCCCTTTTTTTTTTTACAAAGGGAAATGTTATCGCTTATGGACATCTCTGAGGGGTCCGTCACACGGGCGAGTTCACCTACAGAAGGGCAGAGTGGAGCGTTTTAGAATCGGGCCCTTAGGTGACACAGAGATCTGGTCCAGGCTTGGGTTTCTGATTGACTAATTCCCCCGAGTTCAGCCAGTTACTGGAAAGGAAAGTGAAATTCTCTCACTCAGCCTCTTGAAATGTGCACCAGTGCTGACGCGGGGCATCAGTCCACTAACGCCGAGTCTCACTGAACGAGGATGAGGAAGGGTGAGGTGTGATTTGTGTGGTAGGAGTCGCGTAGTAAGTAATAGCGCTGCTTTCTTTATTATTATTATTATTATTATTTTAAATATCATAAACTGTAAAGTATTTTTATTTTTTTTGGTTTTTTTTGTTAGTTCTTTCTTTTTTTTTTTTGTTTGTTTATTCTTTTCCTTCTTTCATTCTTTTTTTTGAAGTTCTTTTTCGTTCCTTCTTTTGTTGCTTTTGTTCATTTTTGTACTTTTTTTCGTTCTATTTTGTTTGTCCATTTTTTTTTTTTCATTCCTTCGTTATTTCTTCTCTTCTTCGTTGTCTTTCGTTCTTTTGGGTTTTTTTTTGTTGGTTGGTTGCTTTTGTTCATTTTTTTTTTGTGCGCTCTTTTTCTTTCCTTATTGTTTTCTTTCGCGTGTTTTTTTTTTTTTTGTTGTCTTTCATTCTTTTGTTCTCTTTTTTTCTTTTCTTTTCCCTGTCTTCTTTCTTTTGTAGTCTTTTATTTCTTTCACTTTTCTCAACTCTAAACCATCATCCTGTCCCGTCTTTATTTTTTACATTTTGTATTTATCGGTTTAATAAATAAAGAGGATCAGGAAATAGAGATTTTAGATAAAAAATTTAATTTTAGAAAGATAAAACTAGATTTTAATGCCAGAAAGTGTTTTTATTTCTTTATTTATTTGGCTGCTGCTGCTGGTAAAACTCATTCATGTACTTATTGTTTTTGTTCTTCTGTATATATTTCCCATCAGTCAGCGGGTGATGCCGAGTGTGTGTGTGTGTGTGATTATTAAACTGTAATTCTCTACAGCGTCTCATGGTTTTTCTTATGGACAGAAGGAAACCTCACGATCTGCAGCTCATCTCCTCCGTCCCTGTCCTGCTCATGTGTTTATAATCAAATCGACGGCTACTGAAATAACCAGAGAAAAATCCCCTCTCGCCTCATTCAAATGCCCCTGTGTGTGTGTGTGTGTGTGTGTGTGTGTGTGTGTTTACTGGAATAGACCTCTCTAGGTCGCCCCGTGATGTTTGTGTTTTTATGTTTCAGGAGATGATGCGATCAGTTTGAGCAGGTGAGGATGGACAGTAAAGGTCCGTATCGGATTTATGACCCCGGCGGGATTGAAGCTCAGTCCAAAGAGGAAGCCAGCAGTTACAGACATCTTCTGGAGGAGAACACGGTGCTGAGAGAACGCATGAAGGGTCTCAAGAGCCTCGGTGAGTCCCAGAGATTTAAAATCAGTTTCGGGTCAAAACCAAAGCCACTTTCGTTCGTTCTTTTTTTTTTTTTTTTTTTTTTTTTTTTTTTTTTTTTTTTTTTTTTTGATTCTTTTCCTTTTTTTTTTTTTTTTTATTCATTTGTTTGTGCTTTCATTCATTTTTCTTTCATTCTTTTGTTTGTTCCCTTTTCCGTTCTTTCCTTCTTTATGTTCTTCTCATTTTTTCTTTCTTTTCATTCTTTCATTATTTTTGAACGTCTGTCTGTCTGTCTGTCTGTCTGTCTGTCTGTCTGTCTATCTTTTGTTTTATTATTTTATCCATTTAGTTCTTTTGTTCTTACTTTTAAACGTTTGCTCTTTTAAACCTTTTTTTTTTTTCCTTTCTTGTAAAACTTTATTCTTTGACTCGTTCCTTTCTTTTTCTCTTCTCCACTCTTCATACTTTTATTCTTTTTATCCCTCCTCTTCTCTGTCTAACGTTTTTTTTGTTTTGTTTTTGTGTCTATTTTCTTTTCTTTTTTGCAGCTTTTTTCCAGTTCTTTACTCCGATAGCTGGGGTTGTATGACTGCTGCAGCAGTCAGTTTGATTTTATCTCTGTAGTTTTAGAAATAAGAAGATTGTCATTTCCTAAAGTCGTTTCTTTAAGCAGCGACTCGTTTATTGTGAAATGAGGAAAGTTTGATGTAAAAATATCTTTTTTTTTTTTTTTTTTTTTACCAGATTAAATGAGCAATTTAATACTTCAGATAATAAAGTAATGTACGGTCAAAGTTTCAGCTCAATGTGGCTAGTAAAATATCTGACGTGAGTGTGTGTGTGTGTGTGTGTGTGTGTGTGCGCGCGCGCTTTGACATCCTGATCTATTGTGTTTCAGTCAATTCTGTTTTATTCTATTGTATTCTAATCTAATGTTCTTTTCTGCTTTGTTCTCCGTTATTTTTTTTGTTTTATTCCACTCTTTCTTGGCTTTTTTTTCCTTCTTTTCTTTTCTTTTCTTTTCTTTTCTTTTCTTTTTCACTCAATTTTGTATCTGAATTTTAATTCCAGTGTATTTTTATCCGGTTTAATCTATCTAATAATGAATCATAGCAGATGTCTCTACCAAAGACATGATTTATTTCTAAGAGTGCTTTAACGTTGCTATGACAAAAGCACGTAGCTCCGTAACGTAGCTCCGCCGCACATCTTTTCGCTATGAACCTGATCGTTGCGAGGGCCTTTAAGGCCAGAGGAAAGAGAGGAATCGAGAGGCAGATGACAAACCTGCCCCGAGGACATTTCAATTAGAAACGTCACTATAAATAGCTCGAAAAAAAC
Source organism: Bagarius yarrelli (assembly GCA_005784505.1). Taxonomy (NCBI): domain Eukaryota; kingdom Metazoa; phylum Chordata; class Actinopteri; order Siluriformes; family Sisoridae; genus Bagarius; species Bagarius yarrelli. The sequence continues at coordinate 1,175,147 of VCAZ01000121.1, forward strand.
GATGCGTCATTCTAAAATAACCCGCGTCATCTGGTTGAAGTATTTAAGCCCGAAAGCAGAATGACGAACGTTTGGTGTATCGGCGTGGCGACATTGGCACTTCAGAGCAGTCATGTGGTTTTCAGATCTCGTCCTGCTAATTGCTGACCTTTTATTAATGATGGCGGTGGAGAAAACTGCACATCAGGTCGGGTCACGTTGCACATGAGGTAAATTTCCCAAAGCGTCGTGCAGAAAGTCCCCCCTGACTGCTGACTCCTGAACTGACTTCATTATTTACTCAGGAATAAATACAGGTTAACAACACGGCTGACATTCTAATATACTCTGCTTTATTCTAATATACTCTGCTTTATTCTAATATACTCTGCTCTGCTCTATTCTAATATACTCTGCTCTGCTTTATTCTAATATACTCTGCTCTGCTCTATTCTAATATACTCTGCTCTGCTTTATTCTAATATACTCTGCTCTATTCTAATATACTCTGCTCTTATCTAATATACTCTGCTCTATTCTATTCTCTGCTCTTATTCTATATACTCTGCTTTATTCTATTCTATTCTAATATACTCTGCTCTGCTTTATTCTAATATACTCTGCTCTGCTTTATTCTAATATACTCTGCTCTGCTCTATTCTAATATACTCTGCTCTATTCTCAATAACTACTCTTATTCTATTCTTCTATTCTAATATACTCTGCTTTATTCTAATATATTCTAATATCTCTGCTCTATTCTAATATACTCTGCTTTATTCTAATATACTTTTGCTCTATTCTAGTTCTATACTCTGCTCTATTCTAATATACTCTGCTTTCTATTCTAATATACTCTGCTCTGCTCTATTCTCTGCTCTATTCTAATATACTCTGCTTTATTCTAATATACTTCTTTATTCTAATATATACTAATATCGCTCTATTCTATTCTATATACTACTCTGCTTTATTCTAATATCTGCTTGTACTAATTGCTCTATTCTAATATACTCTGCCTAATTCTATATACTGCTATTCTTATATACTTGTCTTTATGCTAATTCTATTCTAATATACTCTGCTCTATTCTATTCTAATATACTCTGCTCTGCTCTATTCTATTCTAATATACTCTGCTCTATTCTAATTCTGCTTTATTCTAATATACTCTGCTCTGTTCTATATATACTCTGCTCTTATTCTGCTCTAATATACTCTGCTCTATATCTATTCTCTGCTTTTCTATTCTATATACTCTAGCTATTCATCTAATTCTCTAATTCTATTCTCTATTCTATTACTCTGCTCTGTTCTATTCTATTCATATCTCTCTATTCTATATTCTATTACTCTGCTCTATTCTAATATACTCTGCTCTATTCTACTCTACTCTAGTCTAATATACTCTGCTTATATTCTAATCTATATCTCTGCTCTATTCTATTCTAATATACTCTCTGCTTTATTCTCTGTTCTATTCTGCTCTATTCTAATACATACTCTGCTCTGTTTCTATTCTGCTCTATTGCTAATATACTCTGCTCTATTCTATCTCTGCTCTGCTTCTATTCTATATAGTCTATTCTATTCTATATACTCTCTGCTCTATTCTAATATACTCTGTCTACTCTGTTCTGTTCTAATTCTGCTCTATTCTAATATACTCTCTGTTCTGTTCTATTCTGCTCTATTCTATTCTATAACTCTGTTCTGTTCTATACTCTCTATTCTAATATACTCTGCTTCTGGTTCTATTCTGCTCTATTCTAATATACTCTGCTCTATTCTATTCTGCTCTATTCTAATATATGTCTGTTCTGTTCTATTCTGCTCTATTCTAATATACTCTGTTCTGTTCTATTCTGCTCTATTCTAATATACTCTGCTCTATTCTTATCTCTGCTCTATTCTAATATAGTCTGTTCTGTTTTCTATTCTGCTCTATTCTATTCTATATACTCTGTTCTGTTCTATTCTGCTCTATTCTAATATACTCTGCTCTATTCTATTCTGCTCTATTTCATATACTCGTATTCTCTATTCTAATATACTCGCTGCTCTAATTCTATTCTATTCTATATACTCTGCTCTATTCTAATTCTATACTCTGCTCTATTCTATTCTATTCTGCTCTATTCTAATATACTCTGCTCTATTCTATTCTGCTCTATTCTAATATACTCTGTTCTATTCTATTCTGCTCTATTCTAATATAGCTCTGCTCTATTCTAATCGGCTCTATTCTAATATACTCTGTTCTGTTCTATTCTGCTCTATTCTAATATAGTCTGTTCTGTTCTATTTTGCTCTATTCTAATATACGCTGCTTATACTATATACTCTGCTCTGTTCTGCTTTATTCTAATATACTCTGCTCTATTCTATTCTGCTCTGTTCTAATATACTCTGCTTTGCTCTACTTTACTTACTGCATTCTAATCTACTTTTCTTCATTCTACTCTATTCTCTACTCTACTCTACTCTGTTCTGCTGCTCTACTCTATTATTTTTTTTTACCTTCATTCAGTGCCGTTCTGCTTTACTCTACTCCACTTTATTCTGCTCTGCTTTACTCTACTCCACTTTATTCTACTCTGCTTCACTCTGCTCTACTCTGTAGATTATTCTATTGTTGTCCAGTCTGGTCCAGACCTGTTCCAGTCTATTTTACCATTGCATTCCTCTTTTAGTTCTGTTCAGTAGCTGCAGGTGTGTGTGTGTGTGTATGTGTGTGTGTGTGTGTTTGTCTGTCTGGGTGAATGAAACAGAACAGGTTTTTAAATTCTCTTTATTTGTTTGTCTGTTGTTTGCTCCCGCGTGTCTCCGGGCCGTGAGCGTAACCATAGCTGAGAATTTGTTATGTTTTCCAGCGTGTGAACGTGTGTAAGCCGCTGTGATATTTACACACGTCACTTACAGTACCGTCTGTGTCTGCAGGGGATCTTCTGGAGGAATCTCAGTCCGAGGCGCTGAAGCTCCGCAAACGAGTGGAGGAGCTGGTGAGGGACAACGAAGCGCTGAAGTCCTCCACGTCCAGCTTCGCCAGCGCGTGTATCGGCAATCCCGTTCACGCCGACGCTCACGGTAAGAGTGGCGTACGCTAGAACCACAGAGGGCCGAGTTTACACGCTGCCACGTTTACACGCAGAACATTACACGCAGTACAGTCATAATGAGACGTTAAAGAAAATCTACTTTTTAATTCTCTTTATAAATCCGATTATACTTAATTCATTGGTTTCTTGTAGAACTGTAGTTCTGCGTGGTTCTGTTTAATTGTTTCCACGTGTTTACTATTTTTATGGCATAGTATTTAAATAAGTCTGTTCTATTCTGTTCCGTTTGATTCTATGGTTTTTTTGTTTTGTTTTATTTTGTTCTATTGGGTTCTGTTTGGTTTTATTTTATTAGGTTTTATTCTATTTGGTTTTATTCTAGGAGGTTCTATTTGGTTTGGTCTTATTTGGTTCTGTTGGGTGTTATTCTATTAGGTTTTACTCTATTAGGTTCTGTTTGGTTTTGTTGTGTTAGGTAAGGTTTGGTTCTGTTTGGTTTTGTTGTGTTAGGTAAGGTTTGGTTCTGTTTGGTTTTGTTGGTGTTAGGTAAGGTTTGGTTCTGTTTGGTTTTGGGTGTGTGTTAGGTAAGGTTTGGTTCTGTTTGGTTTTGTTGTGTTAGGTAAGGTTTGTTCTGATTTGGTTTTGGTTGTGTTAGGTAAGGTTTTGGTTCTATTTGGTTTTGTTGTGTTCTATTCGGTTCTCTGTAGTTTTGTTTTATTCTGTTCAGTTCAGTTTTATTCTATTAAGTGCTGTTCTTTTTGGTTCTGTTGTGTTCAGTTTGGTTCTGTTTGGTTTTGATCTGTTCTATTGTTTTGTTCTTTTTACCCACATAACATCTTGACTAAAAGCTTTGAACATCTGGGCAATAGTTGTTGTGTCATCACAGCTGTAATTGTTTTTTTCTCTTTCAGGTCATGGGAAACTCCTGAGTCGTCAAGTGTCTGTGCGATCGGATCCCCGCGAGTGTCTGACCGGTAAAACCGCCCAAAACGAAGCTACCGTAAGTGCGCACACACACACACACACACACACGCGGCTACTTCCACTTTGATCATTAACACCGCGCCTCGTTATAAAAGCGCAGAGCTGTTCTGGTATCCGGTCAGGGCAGTTGTACAGCGTGAATCCGGCCCCGCCAGCTTTTAGTAACTTTCCTGTTCATTCCTGTGTTCTGCAGGAGATCTCCTCACACTTCGAGCTGGTGAACACCGAGGATAAAACCATGGCGGAGACTCAAACGGTAAGTCAGCTTCAGCAGGAGATTCCAGCCTCTTCTGCTCGGCACGTTTCGCAGAGTTTTCCTGCGCCGGGACACCCGAAGACACACACACACACACACACACACGTCTGCGTTTTAAAATTTCTCCAACTCTGCTGCAGTGAGTCAGTCAGCTTGCATACGAGTCGAGTCAGTTGTAGGGAAACTCCAGATGTTACTCAAGGCAGGAACGCGGCAATGACTCGTCACTTGCTATCGCAGGAATTTCTCAAAAGACGCATTACAGGGAAAACGCACTTTCTTCCTCAAACGTCTTTCCCTTCAGAAGAGCAGGAGAGAAAAAAAGCTTCTTTTTTTTCCCCTTCCTCCGCCGTAGGTGTTGGTGTTAGTTAGTGTTAGTTTATCTACAGTCGAACCGGCGTGTGACTGAATGCTGCGTCCTGTAAGTATTAACCTCTGGATAACAGCTGTGTGTGTGTGTGTGAGATGTGTAAGAGTTCCCGCTTGCGGTTCCTGCGTGAGTGGAACACCGTCGAGCGGGTTTTTGCTTTCACTTTGCGGTGAGAACCTGTTATACCGAGAGCGAGCGGAGGAACTGGAATTGTGGACGCGGTGATTACAGCGGACACGCCGAGACTAAAACATGCAACTTTTATTATTGACATTTGACAGTGTGTGGTTATGTCTTATGTCTCGTGTGTGTGTGTGTGTGGATTTGTTTTTTGGGGTTTTTTGTGTGTTTGTGTCTTGTGTGTATTCGTGCACACTCGTGTATGTAGGTTGTTTTTTTTTTTTTTTTGTATGTGTGTATACTTCCTGTATTTTGATTGGTGTGTATGTTTAATTTTCTTTGTGTGTGTGTTAATTTTTGTTTAAATGTTTGTGTATGTGTTCAATTTTGGGTTGTGTGGGTGTGTTTTATTTAGTATGTGTGTGTGTGTGTGTGTGTGTGTGTGTGTGTGTGTGTGTGTGTGTGTGTGTGTGTGTGTGTGTGTGTGTGTGTGTGTGTGTGTGTGTGTGTCCAGGAGAACACAGAGTTGGCCAGTCAGCTGCAGAGGTTGGAGAGCTCCTTCAGTGTGTTTGCGCAGGAGTCGAACCCCAACCAGCTGCTGGCTCACCTGGGCCGCATGGCCGTCGAGTTCCACACCCTGTCCTCCAAAGTGCAGAAGAATGAACAGAGAACTTCACTGCTGCAGGTGGAGCTCGCTAAAAAACACACACACACACACACTACCCATTTCTACACTGATTTATTCCCCCTGTCCTCATTATACAATCCAGCAGTTAAGGGGTCTCTCAGTGGCAGATTGATGGATTAACCACTGGATTTTTGGGACTATCATGGATATTATTATAGACTCATGTGATCACCTGTTAATCCGATTGGAGAATAAGGTTGGAGTGAGCGGTCCATCAACATAGAAGAGCTTGATCTGTCTTTCCACCAAAGCTGGAGCCAGAGCCTAATCAGGAACCTTTACCTCTACTGGAAAAAAATCCTTCCTGGTAATGAGTGTAAACAGCCTTCCACCGCAGACCACAGCTCAGGGGACACCATTTTTAAAAGTCAACGGAACATCAATAACAGATTATTTAACAAAAAGTATCTGATCTGTCAGTTTATTAGTGATAGACAGAAGAGACCATCGCTCTCCTCACCATCAGCTCCACCAGGAAAATCCAGATCTAACTATAAAGTAGTGTAAGCCAAAAAAAAGGATGTATTTGAGGAGATAGTAAAGGAAGTAGCACGAGATATAAAACGAAGCTGTTGGTGATGTTACACACACTGATGTGGCGTCCTGGGACGCGGACATCAAAAGGAAAAGACGCCAACAGATCTTTACCCTGGAGGAGGTTGTTTAGGGGCAAAACTCCTGGGGGTTTCTATGTAATGACCCCTCTTTGTTACATGGTTGGACACACTTGTGTATTAGATACCATGAGAATTTAAGGTTGTGAGTTCAATTCCTATTACCCACCAAGCTGCCACTGCTGGGCCCCCGAGCAAGGCCCTTAACACTCACCTGCTAGTTATTTATAAAAAGAAAGAGCTAAATGTGCGTCACTCTGTAAATCAGGGCGTCTGCCAAGTGTCAGATGTCCATATAGTTTATTGTTCTATTATATTTTTGTGTAACTTTTTTTGTGTGTATTTTGAACATGGCCGCTCTTTTCCCAATTTGGAGTTAATAAAAGTGCTTCTCTGGGTTTTTAGACTCTGTGTGAGCAGCTGAGGCAAGAAAACAACGAGCTGCGCAAAAAAATGGAGGAAGACCTTCAGTACCGCAACCGCGACCTGGAGCAGCTGAGGTGAGACCCGAGACCTGAGACTTCGCGTTATTGAACTCGGTTCTATTCCGGTGGTTTAGAACTTCGGGGAAAAAGTCAGCCTTAAAGCGCTCACTGTGGAATAAAAAAAAAAAAAAACCTATATAAGACTAAGACTACTTACGTTAGTACCTACTTTTTTAAAAAGGTTGTCCTATGTAGAATGGCTACGGGTTGTATGAATACGCCAAAAAGCCGCCATTTTGACATTGTCACATGACTTATGATGTCAGAGCAACGTGAATTTTAAGTTGGATAATCTTTCACTTGAATAATGTTAAATCACTGCTATTTAACTACAAGCAACAACAATGATTTTTTTTTGTCTTTTGGTATTTTAAAGCTACTTAAAACGCTTAAAAAAAAAAAAAGTGCCGCGTTTGCGCTTGACGCGTCGTCTCTCCGGCGGCCTCATGGGATAGTAAAGGGAATCCAGACAGGAGTAATGGATCATCTGGAACCTTTTTGCTTACTAAAGAGTCAGACATACTATTGGATTATGAAGTATGCATACTATGGACACTTTGCTATCCCATAAGTCCACAGGAGACGACTCGCCATATGCGGAAGTGGTACCAAGCGCAGACGCTGCACTTTTCGACAGTTTTACATTCACGCTGCTGTAGTATGTGACTTTGATGACCTCACACTAAACCTGCCAAGAATTCCAACGTTTTTAAAAAATCCCAAATTGTTGTCCGTTGGAATAAAACACTCGGGTTGGCAACAGGAAGTCTGTTTTGTGTCTTTAGAACAGCTGTATTTCCCTCCCCATGTGTAACGCGAGCAGTTTGGGGGGTTTTTCTCCCCCGGCGTGTCGCACAGAGTCGTTTGTTTTTGGAGTTTTTTTGGACGAGCGAATTTCCCGCCATTATGGAAGTGTGGGGTTTTTCCAGAATCTGCGTCCTTTTCCTGAATCAGCAGGATTTACCGCTCACAAGCTTTAATGGTGGAAAAAGAGTCAGTTGTCACACGTACACACGTGTAATAACTCGGATGTACGCACCAGCGGTTTGTAGGTGTGTGTTTTTGTACATCTCGTCGTTTCTATAGTAACTGCGCGGTTTCAGGACTAGCGAAGAAGTTTTGGTCAGGTTCTAGTTGTAAAATGCCTTTATTTTGTCACGTATACTTTTTTACAGCAGAGTGAAATTCTTTCTTTGCATATCCCATCTTAGTAAGTTGGGGGTCAGAGCGCAGAGTCAGCTATCATACAGCGCCTCTGGAGCAGGAAGGGTTAAGGGTCTTACTTAAGGACCCAACAGTGGTTGGCGGGCCCAGGTGTTTCTCGTCTTCAGATCAACAGTTGGCGGTGGTGGGGCTTGAACCCAGGTTTTCCTGGTCTCCAGATCAGCAACTCAGCGCCTTAACCATTCGAGCCACCTCTAGTTGTTTAAAGTTAATGCCGATACCTGATGGTCAATTCCGGAAGCTGATTGGTCAGATGTTTAAGGGGTGGGGATAGTGGTAACGCAGTGGTTAAGGTTTGGAAATGCCAATCGGAATATTGTGAGTTTAATTTCTAGCACCACCAAGCTGCCGCTGATGGGTCCCTGAGTGAGGCTCCTAACCCTCAACTGGTCACGAAGAGTCACGTGACCAACTTTACCGTCCTGTAATTGGTTAGTTGACGTTTAGGAGAGAGTAAAGAGGCTTTAATAATGGCATCAGATGCTGTAATGCGATAAAGTCATTAAAGGAAACGTCTTTGGTTTGCTGGAAAACAGACCAGGAAAAAAAATTAAAAATCGGCATCAGGACTGGAATTTTTGTTGTGTGTGTGTGTGTGTGTGTGTGTGTGTGTTTTTTTTTTTTTTTTTGTTGTTGTTTTTTTTTTTTTTATAATAATCGTTTACCGTATGTTTGTCTGGTTAATCGTGACTCGACGACTTGCTGCATTCTGTCCCGATATACCACCCCGCACCTGCCTAAACACACCAATTACACAATTACCCGCAATTACAGCAGTTAACAAGCTGCCATAGGGGTGTATTTTTAGATCAGACACTCCGAACCGCCTGGGTGTGTGTTTCTGAATAAAGAGTCACAAAGTTGCCATGAACTTCATCAGCTGAGTCAGCTGAGTTTACACACCTGACTACTGTGGAAACAGGATTTCGAGTTTTTATAGCCTTTCTGATTGTGTGTGTGTGTGTGTGTGTGTGTGTGTGTGTGTGTGTGTGTGTGTGTGTGTGCGTGTGTGAGCAGACAGGAGAACCTAAAGCTACGGGAACAGGTGAGCGTAAGGACGGAAACTCAGAGTGAGTCAGCAGAGGTCAAAGAAGAGACCAAGGAGGAAGCCGCGAAAATTAAACTGGAGGCAGCCATAATTCAACAGGTCACACGCACGCACGCACACACACCCACACACACACACACACACACACACACCACACACACACACACACACACACACACACACACACACACTCCCAAGAGGCACATGTGCAGTCATCACCTCACAGAAAGTTTACGCTTACCTGACAGAAAATAATTCAGAAGTGTGTGTGTGGATGAGTCAGGGTTATCTTCCCTAAGGAAATACCAGTATGACTCTTTAGTAAGCACATGACTTACAAACTCTCATACACACATACACACACACACACACACACACACACACACACACACTGGCCACTTTATTAGGAACACAACATGTAGGTGCACATGCAGCTTTCAGTTTCAGCAACATTTAACAAAGAACAGTATGAAGTGAACACCACATGCTCTCATGCCGCCATTCAACCCTGACCCCACACACACACACACACACACACACACACACACACACACACACACACACACACACACACACACACACACACACACACTACGCTCAGTTAGTTCATGCGTTTCCTTCAACGTATGTTAAAGTATTTATATTAAGTGACTTTTGGGCACGAAATCAGATTTTACCACCATGTGTGTTTTTTTTTTTTTATTGAATATTATTACAATTTTTACATTTCTGGTTCTTGTTGGTTCTGTTGTTGTTCATCCTTTTAAGTGATTTTCTTGTTCTTGTTTTTCTTCTTCTTGTCCTTCTTATTATTCGTTGTTGTTCTAGTTCATGTCCTTGTTGTTGTATTTTTCTTCTTCTACTTGTTTTTCTTGTTCTTCTTCTTGTGCTTGTTCTTATTGCCAGTCGAAACATCATCGCTTTCATTTACTTAGAGTTATAAAATAATAATAAATACATGTTTGCTTGTTAATTTATGTCTTCAGTCCAGTAAAGCTGCGGAGAAAACTCCGTCTAAGACTCTGGACCCGGAGGTGTACGAGAAGAAGATCAGACTTCTGGAGAAACAGAGGAGAGATGTACGGATTACGCTTCAGTGTTGGCTGTGTGTGTGTGTGTGTGTGTGTGTGTGTGTGTGTGTGTGTGTGTGTGTGTGTGTGTGTGTGTGTGTGTGTGTGTGTGTGTGTGTGTGTGTGTGTGTGTGTGTGTGTGTGTGTGTGTGTGTGTGTGTGTGTGTGTGTGTGTGGTGTGTGTGTGTGTGTGTGTGGTGTGTGTGTGTGTGTGTGTGTGTGTGTGTGTGCGCTGATGTTTGTTCCTGTTTTTCCAGGTGTTGGAGGTGAATAAACAGTGGGACATCCAGTGGAACTCGATGAAGGCGCAGTACGAGCAGAAGGTACAAGCGGATTAACGTTAGAAATCAGCGATCGAGTGTCGCTCAGTCACACGACCGCGTCGATGCTCAGTGTGAGAAGCGAACACACTTAAATCCACCGGTGGAAACACACACTGACGGAAAAGACGCGTGTCTCAACCTCGCAGACCACAACAACCCTCCTGTAGAATTCCCCTTTATCTCTCTCTCTCTCTCTCTCTCTCTCTCTCTCTCTCTCTCTCTCTCTCTCTCTCTCTCTTTTTTGTCTTCCTTGCTCTCTATCTTTGTTTGGTTTCTTGCTTTCTCTCATGCTCTTTCTCTCCCTCTCTCTCTGTCTCTTTCTCTCCCTCTCTCTCTTGCTTTCTCTCTCTGATTTTTCCTCTCTCTCTTTTCTCTCTTTCTCCATCACTCTCTTTTGCTCTCGCTCTTTTTCTTGGTTTCCTGCATCCTCTCTCTCTCTCTCTCTCTCTCTCTTTCGCTCTTTCTCTGCCCACACATCCTCTGCTGTCAGTGATGAGAGAAACACATGTGACCCACACTATCACCTCCTGTGCTGTTGTCTGACTTACTGTCAGCGTCTGCTGTCGTGGAAGAACCAGAACGTTTTCACACACACACACACACACACACACACACACACACACGCGCAATGAAACTACGCATCTAATCTGCATTTATATTGTCATTTCTAACATTACAGTATGCCACAGTACAAAGGGAAATGCAGACTGAACACAGAGCTCCGTAAAGCAACTCGGTTAAGGTGACGGGCTGCCAATCGGAATATCACGGGTTCAAATCCCAGCACCACCAAACTGTCCCCTGAGCAAGGCCCTTAGCTCTGCACTGCTCAGTTGGGTAAAAATGTGAGTTTGGAATCCAAAAGTCAGAACTGTAAATGTTGGACTGCTGATCAGAAGATCGGTTGGATTTCAAAAACATCAGATAAATAAAGATGTCTGATAAATAAACTACCAACTAAGCGAATTAACACAATTCAGAAGAAGTGCAAACGGTGTGAGACGAACAACAGTGTGGACAGGAGACCGCTCACAGAGACGGTACAGGACACACGTGCGCTCTACAGTAGACAGGACACAATAGAGCACCAAACTTTTACAGTGTGGGCATTAATAGGAGATCATCTACATTTCTGGTGTTTGGTAGCCACCCTTATCCAGAGAGAGAGAGAGAGAGGGAGAGAGAGCAGGCTTATCCTTCCGCCATGGAAGAAGTGTATAGACTCCAGAGTAGCATCACTAAGTTAATTGGCCGAAATGATTTTCTGGATAAGCAGCCCAACACTTTAACCACTGCGCTCCACCTTCCACCAAATACTACAACACGTCCTTATCCAGAGAGACTTACATATATTTCATTTATACATCCCAGCAATTAGGGGTTAAGGGCCTTGCTCAGGGGCCCAGCAGTTGGAGCTTGGAGGCACTGGGATTTAAACCCGGATCTTCCAGGCCAATACCTTAACCACTAGACTACCACTTCCCCCAGTCATGGGTCGCATTTTCATTTACATAACCATGTGATGGCCAAGGAGTCACTTCTGTCTTTTAAATCACATTAAACACACCATCACACCTACGAAAATATTATTCATTTATTTATTCTACTGTAATAACTTCACACATCACTCCCTGACTCCGCCCATAGCACGATGTCATACATGCAGCACGATGTCACGCAGCGCTCCTGTGGGAATTTCAGCATCACAACGGTCACCTCGGTCATGCACACTCGTGTGTCACACTCTGTTAGACTTAAATGATGATGAGATGGGAATTAAAAGCCTGATGTTCAGAAAGTAACTCGGCCTGTGTGTGTGTGTGTGTGTGTGTAGATCACAGATCTGCGGCAGCGGCTGGCCGACTCACAGAAAGCCGTACAGGAGCTGGAGGCAGAGCGAGAACAGAGACAGAGAGATTATGATAAGAAGCTGCTCCTGGCTAAATCCAAGATAGACAACGTGCAGGTACAGCTACATCCGTGTGTGTGTGTGTGTGTGTGTGTGTGTGTGTGTGTGTGTGTGTGTGTGTGTGTGTGTGTGTGTGTGTGTGTGTGTGTGTGTGTGTGTGTGTGTGTGTGTGTGTGTGTGTGTGTGTGTGTGGTGTGTGTGTGTGTGTGTGTGTGTGTGTGTGTGCGCTTGCACCTATTAGAAACACTCTTGCATGATCAGATTTCCCGCATATCCTCCTTTAGTGTTTTCAGTGTTTATCAGACTTTTGCTTTTTCATTCTTTCTCTCACTCAGGAAATCACAGTGACTCCTCACACACACACAATAAAATCCATTAAAAACACACACACAATAAAATCCATTAAAACACACACACACACACACAATAAAAATCCATTAAAAAACACACACACACACAATAAAATCCATTAAAAACACACACACAATAAAATCACCAATTAAAACACACACACACACAAAACCATTAAAACACACACACATACACTTCTGGTCAGCTGGTTGTCTCTCGCCCAGTGTTTTAGTAAAAGGGTAAATGGCTGTACCGCAGGAAGCGTCACATTAAATTTAGGACTTAAAGTAGTGTAAAGCAACAGCAGGGGCAGAAACTAACTACACCGAGGGGGGGGGGCATGATAAATCTGTCTGTCTGTCTGTCTATTTATATTTATCTGTCTGCCTGTCTGTCCATCCATCTGTCTATATCTGTCTGTCCACCCATCTGTCTTTCTGTTTCTGTTTACATGCCTGTCTATATGCATATCTGTCTACCTGTCTGTGCACTGACTTTATATCTGTCTGTCTCTATATAAATTTCGGTAGTTGTTTGCCTGTATTTGTCTGTTAGACTATATAGTATATTCATCTGCCGATCTGTCTGTCTAACTGTATACCTGTCTGTCCTTGTCTACCCATTTGTCTGTCTATATATGTCTACCTCTCTGTTCTGTCTCGTGCTTAAATTAATGAAGGTTTTTTGGGCTTTATATCAGACTTCAAAAGCTCCCTGAGACACAATCCGAGAGGAACCCTGACAGGAACTGGGAGTGAGAACAGGAAGAGGTCCACCAGAGATCCACCAGAAACCCTCCAGTTTCTCTGTACACTCAGCTCAGTCAGCTGCGCCTGAGTCGAACCGCGGCGTAGCCTTGAGACTAGAGTCTGGTGTAGACATTTAACACACACCGCAGTGTTAATATAAAAAAAAAAAAGGGTTTTTGGATTTTTGAGCATGTAACAGCAAACATGAAGGGGAAAAAAGCACAGTAAGCAATCTGCAGCGGGTGGTAAAAAACTCCACCACGCCAGCACCTTTCTGTCACACACACACACACACACACACACTGCGCACTAGAGGTTTTATTAAGGGGGAAATGCCGAGGGGATTTTTATCGGTTACAGCCAGCACTCGACTACCGAAGCAGTTCATACGGTCACGGAAAGCCTGAAAAACACAGAATTTTAAAACGGCAATTTCTAGGATTGAGAAAAATAAAGTTTTTTTTTTTTAATAATCTCTAATGTATAATTAAATAGATTTTAATTGATAACATTGAGTAACATTAACGTCTGCACGACTCGCTGTGTGTCCGCGCGTGTGTTCTGACGTTTTATAAATCATTAGGTCATGAATATTTAGAGTCCTGGAATTTTAGTGGTAAAAATGTGTACAAACCCGGTCAGCAGTCTGACACACACACACACACACACACACACACACACACATTTGTGACAGCTTTGAGAATCCCATCATATGGATTTTATATATATATAATATCCATATGATGGGATTATATAATATGTCTTATAACTCCATGAAATGCTGCCTATTTATTATTATTATTATTATTATTATTATTATATTAGTATCAGTAAGATGTGACTAGTTTGAGGTGGTATTTTCAGTTGTAATAACATGTTGTTTTTGACTACTGAGTCAGAAGATCATGGGTTTAGTTCCCAGCACTACTTAGCCGCCACTGCTGGGCCCCTGAGCAAGGCCCTTAACCCTCAACTGCTCATAGACAATTAACTCCATAAGTTGTTGAGCTGTTCAAAGGGCATGTGGTAGCTAAGTGTTTAACTGCTGATCATAAGGTCATATGTTCAAATCCAGGGTTTACCAAGCTGACACCGTTGGGCCCTTAAGCAAGGCCCTTATCATAAGTTGTTAAACCAATTAAAAGTGGTAGCTGTTGGACTGACTATAATAATGTCAATTCCCAGCACCACCAAGCTTCCACCGTTGGGTATTTGAGCAAGACCCTCTACTGCTCAGTTGTATAAATGAGATAAATGTTGGTGGTGCCATATGAGGGCGTCCGCCAAATGTAAACTTGTACCCGTGTGCTGTTTTCCTTCAGGGTGAAAAGGAGTGTTTGACCACCGAGACGTGCGAGCTGAAGCAGAAAGTGCGCTATCTTCAGGAACAGCTGGTGACGCTAACCAAGCAGGGGGAGTGCCAGGACAAGGAGATCCAGCGTCTCAACCGGGTCGGTGTCTCTAAAGCGCCTCTCACACATGAAACGGTTCCCTCTGGTGACGGTGTGAATCCTGACGCCCCATAATCTGTGTTTAGGAATGTAGTGAACACAATCAGGTGTGTTCAGTCAATCAGCATGTAGCAGATACCGAATCACCAGGTCACCACCACTTGACCCCTATCT
>VCAZ01000121.1:1195000-1217500 GCA_005784505.1 Bagarius yarrelli
TTCATCTCGCGTCCATTACACGTGAAACCTTCTTCACCGAAATTAGCCTAAACTGACCTTTAACGATATTTATTCACATCGCAAACCTCATTTCCTTCGAAAGCTTAATCACACCTTTTTTTTTTTTTTTTTTTTTGTTCTAATCAACAATTCCGGAATGTTTATCAGTGAAACGGCAGAAATTAAGCATCCGATCTATTTTCAGTAGTGATGATTTCCTGTGGTTCATCGTCGTCGTATCGTTGGTGTGTGTGTGTGTATTGCTTTCGTCTGCATTATATATCCCAGATGTTTGATGTGTTGTGTCGGCTCCTGTACTGACACAAAGTGGGCCAAAATATATATAATACTTAAAACTGTGTTACTATTAAGAGCAGCTCATTTACTCGTCCATACATTCGTTCATATTCACTGATTGATTGCTGCCTTCAAGTCTTCGTAGAAATCTGTACGTACGGCAGGGGCGCGTTGGAGAAATTAGGGGGCATGAGAGGCATTTCGTTCTTATTTATTTTATTTGTATCTATAATGTTAAAAAAAACTGAGATTTAGTGGCACATGATATAAATTATAAATAAGAGTGATGTTAAAAGCGTAATACTTTGAGGATAAAGTCAAAATTACGAGAATATTATGAAACATTACGACTTTATTCCCGTAATTTTGGCTTTGTTAGCGAGATTAAGTTTGTAACATTTTAAGAAAAAAATGTAAAATTACCAGAATAAAGTTATTCTTCTTAAACAACTTAAACTAAACATACTTAAAGTATAACGTTGTCCTTCGTCGCTTTTTTTTCTCTTAAAATATTACGAATTTTAATCTCGTAAATTTTTTTTTACCACTAAAATGTCCCCCAAAAAATGTTTATTTAGGAAATAAAGAACCCTATATAGCTAGCTAAAATTTACCATGCACAATTGATCATGTGACCTTTCATGATGGCCACGCCCACAATTGTTAAAGTTGCGTTTAAACAAAATATTTGAAGTACGTTTTACGATAAGGCGCGACTTGAAGGCAGCGCTAGTGCAGATCGGAGCAGCAGAGATGTAACCTCATGCCACTGTAACACATTTATCCGATTAATTCCTTAATATTTGTAAAAAGTTCCAGGTTTAAAGACGGAGTTTTGCGATTGTTCTTTGCGTGACCCGACTAGTTTTAAGATGTGTACGTGGCTTCGTTTATAACAACCTTGACAAGACAAATTTTGCTGTAAAAACATAACCCTGCGTTTTTGATATGTAAATATAACGCGCAGGTTTGGACAGGTCTTTCTAGTTGAACGCGTGTTGAGTAGAAATTGCTAACCCGAATCCGTGTGTGAAGTGTGTAGAGATCGAAATGTTTTGTGAGCTGAGCGGCACTTTGGCTTTTATTTAATGCAGTTTGTGTGGTGTTTTTGGAGTGAGATATTTTTTGTTTTTCTCTTCGATTAGGTGAAAGCACATCTCGTGAATCTTTTTGTATTTGATAATCACAATAAATATATTCTTAATGTCCTGGCGTCTTCAGAGTGGTTCATAAGTGTGAAGTCTTTTTTTTGCTATGCAGTCTCACCAGCAGACCCACCAAATTGTCCTCCCCAAGTTGTTGCTGCAAAGTCCTTTTGTATATTGTAGCGTCATATTAATTCCTTTACTGGAACTAAAAGACCCAAACACTGTTCAAGCATGACAATGTCCCTGTCCACAGATCCTCTGATCTCCTTGAAGACATTCTGTGTTCAGATTTAAGTGGAAAAACTGGTGTCTTGCAGAGACCTGACTCTAAACACCTTTGATTGTGAAGTGAAACACCAACTGCACCCCAGACCTCCTCACCAACAAAACAATAGTGGTGGGTTAAGGAGCCGGCACCTATGCGCCGTTGCGCTCCGCTGACCCGGCTTGGATTCTCGACCCTGGTCTTTTCCGGTCCCACCCCCCTCTCGCCCCCCCTGTTTTATCTCTGATCTGTCCAATCAATATCATTCCTTTATCTAGTGAAAAACCTTTCCAGATGTGTGGCGTAAGGGATATTCTTAATGTCCTGACATCTACAGAGTGGTTTATAACTTTTATTCTTTTTTACTATGAGGTCTGATCATTTAAGTGTGTCTCACCAGCATACCCACCAAAATGTCCTTCCCAAATTGTCTGAAAAGTCTGAAGCACACATTTTGTCTAAAATGTCCTTGTATGTTGTAGCATCGTAATATTTATTTACTGGAACTAAGAGACACAAACACTGTTCCAACATGACAATGTCCCTGTCCACAAATCCCCTGATCTTCATGAAGACATTCTGTGTTCGGATTTGAATGGAAGAACTCTAGTGTCCGACCTTTGATTATGAACTGAAACACCGACTGTATCGCAGACCTTCTCACCAAACATTAGTGTTAAAACAATAAGGGTGGGTTAAGGCGCCGTCACATAGTGCCGTTGCTCACAGTTGACCCGGGTTGGATTCCGACCCCGGTCTTTTCTGATTCCAACCCCACTCTCCCCCCTGTTTTATCTCTGATCTGTCCTGTTAATATCAATCCTTTACCTAGTGGAAAACCTTTCCAGATGTGTGGAGTAAGAGTGACACTACATTTGGTATCTTTTGAAAAACACATGGATGTGATGGCCAGGTATTACTATACATTTGTCCATATCTACTAGAGGACTATCACTTATTAAATTCAAGTCTAACAAATCTGATCTTGCTGTTTGACATCAATTGGACTGCTGACAGAAGCTCTTATGCTAAGCAACTTTTGTCTTTTCTTTTTTCAACTGAACAGTTGAGGGTTAAGGGACTTGCCCAGTGGCTCAGTTTGGTGGTACTGGAAATTAAACCCACAATCTTCCAGTCATCAGTCCAACCACCATTGAGCTACCACGTCCCACTGTTTGCAGGGCTCAAACAAGACTATTTAAACAAGACTTAAATTTCTTCAAAGTTGACAAAGGATAAGGACAAGTAGAACCCTTTAGTGCACAAAGATCTTTTTAGAGACGGTAAATAAAAACAAAATCGGCAGATATATTTTCATGCTTTATTCACAGAATCCTCTTGCATGGTGGGAGCAGGGTTTGATGGGTCACTCTGGAGAGTCAGACATGTCTGAGTGGAACCAAGCAGCCTGAATGCACTAAAAAGCTGCTTTTACCCCCCAGTCTCCAATCAGGCTTTGCAGAAGGTCCTGCTTTTAAACCTGAGCTTCATATTCATGCCCAGATCTCCAGAACCACCGCAGTGCCATGCTCCCACCTGCTTTTCTTAAAGACTAATTTTTCCTAGTTTTTCCCTTATATAAATCTGTGAGTTATGTGAATGGTTCTAAAAGGATACAACGCTTTACAACTGATTGCTGTTCTAATCTCAACACGCCCTTTCATATGTTGAGTGGGTGTGTTCGGGTGGAATTCACTCAAGTACAGTGGTCCCTAGGGAGCAGGATTCCAGAACCTTAACCAAACGGAGGATTTTAGAATTTAAAATAATTTCTTTTAGAACAACAGATAATCTGGTCACCTGGAAAGATACAAATATATAATAATGTTAGCTGATAAATCTTGTGAAGTTTTGGATTCTAAAGTCAATTAGTTTTTGTAATTTTGCTCTTCGAAGAATTTTAGGATGTCGGCCCGGACTTCGGAAACGTTCACCCTTGGAAACCATCTCATAAGCGGCTTCCCGTTAGGGCCCACCAGAAACTTCTCAAAGTTCCACTTGATGTCAGAGACTTTCAGCGGTTCCCAAAACAGCCTCCCGATGGGGTTTCCGAAGCTGTTGCCGACAGGTGGGCAGGCATTCTGAACAGGCAGAAAGACGGATTATGCTAATCCCATTTTAATTAAACTTCAATTCAATCTGTCATCCAGATATTTATGAAATGTAACTGAAATGCCTGTGCTCTTTTTTCACAAGCTACTGAATCAGGACTACTGAGAAATAACAGAAACTTAAGCAGTAGAATTAGGTTATTTATACCACTAGGGTCATTACCTTCAGGAAAGTGAAAACACCCTGCTCGTTTTCACCATTCACATCACCTTTTTCAAAGAGCTGGAAATTTGGAACAAATCCTTTACCTGGACGGACATACCTGGAAATGCAACCAGAAAAAGACTATTTAGTCTTAAAACATGACCGGAATTATCAGAGAGGGGGTAAAAGATTCATCATTTGTTAAATTAACTGTAATAGGGGGTACAGTATTGGGTTTTGCTTTATTACTATGTGTGGGGCAACTAGTGGAATTGCAGGTTCTGGTTCCCCAGTCACTTCCTGTTTATAATCAAAACGAAGACTCTTATAAACTAAATAACTCTGCGGAAAGGTTTTTTCTTTAATATTTGCTAATTCAGAAGATTCCCAATGGGATACAATGCCACTGAGATTTATCTTATTTGTACAATCAAGCAGTTGCGGGTAGGGGGTCCAATGTTGGCCATTTGGTGGCTTTAGGAATTGAACGCACAATTTTCCAGTTCACAATCTGACACCTTCATTATTGAGCTACCACTTCCCATGTTTCCAAACTTTAAGCCATATGATGTGTTTGGCAGTTGCCCTCATCCAGATTTACTTACATTTATCTCATTTTATTTAATGCATTCAATGCATTGAGCAAGGGTAGAGTGGGAATCGGAATCTTAATGGGGGGTGTGGTGATGGTGCAAGCCTGGAGATTATTAATTAGACTGAGGCAGCTGAATGAAATTCCGGGCATATGGAGATTGGATGCACGCAGGATCTAGTTTGGAACCTTCGGTCAAAGGAAACAGGTTTTTTCTGTTGGAGTATAAGTAAGTTTGGCTTATAGATAAGCTTTCACACAGGTGTTCTAATTCAATTCAAATTCAATTACTTCATTTTAATAAATGTAATAACTAAATGTCCTGTTTTATAAACAATAAACTTATAAAACAGTGCATTTATCCAATAAACTCTGGTGTGGCTTCTGATTGGTTGGAATAAGAACTTGTATACGTATAAGTCTGAACCCCCCCCCAGATTATCTGAGATACTGAACAACTGGGGAAGTGGTGGCGCAGTGTTTAGTGTGTTGGACTAAACCAGAAAAACTGGGGTTCGATTCCCAGCACCACCAAGCCACCACTGTGGACCCCTGAGCAAGGCCCTTAACCCACAATTGCTCAGTTGTGGCAGCTTGGTGGACCTGGGAATTGAACTTCTGACCTTCCAATCTGTAGTTCAATACCTTTTCCACCGAACTTCCGTATTTGATTGCAAAATTTGCTTTAAACATGAAGAATCAAATTTAAGACAAGAAACATGTCTTGGCTGATTGGTCACCTAAAGAATTACTGAGGGTATCAAAATTACCATGTAAAAAACGGATTAAGGTAACCGGACCTCTCATATAACAGTGATTATAGAGAGATGAATGTGGGCTTCAGTTGTAGACGCAGACATTTCTGCAAGGTCAAATGGCAAGTCTGAAATGGATCTTTCTGCTGAAAAGCTGCCTTCGCTGATCAAATCCTGTTGAATGATTGCCTTTAAGGAGTCAAATACACTTCCTGAATCTTTAGTTATGTTATAGGCTTAAAGTTACTTACTTTAGTATATGGAGGATCTCATGATTTTCCCCGGGTTCCTGTTTCCCAAACTGATTACAAGGAAATCCAAGAATAGTGAAGCCCAGATCTTTTAACTCCTCCTGTAGTGCATTCAGTTCTGAGCGAGATAATAGAACAGTTCTTTAGAGAGATTTAGAACGACATTACGTCCTATAAAATAGCCTTTTCACATAATAAAGAAAATGTCATAAATAGGCATTTCCTAAAACACTTGAATCCATCATCCTGGCAGAGGGTTCAAATGTTTTACCGAGTCTAAAACTTACCCACATACTGTAAGGTTAGTCCTCAGAAGGTGGCCACATTGACAACGAGGACGTACTTTCCAGCATACTGACGGAGGGGGACGTGCAGACTGTCGTTCAAGGTCTTTGCGGCGTACTCGTGTAGGGAGCCGTCCACCGCTGAGTTACAGATCTGTTGAGGAGATCGACCGACATTGATTTTTATGTTTAAAGAACAGTTTCGTTTTCCAGTTGAGCTGAACTCGTGTGTGTCTGCATTATTTGTTGATCTGGTAAATAAAGTAAATCAATAAAGTCAAGTTACTTTTACTACCACTGCTGTTGTTGACTGTTCTTTCACCTATGGTGTCGTAATGGCAGTCCTGCACGTAATTTTTTAAAACTGACACAATATATCTGTGGATCTGATATTACAAAACCGATATCGGATAATGAAAAGAGACTAAAATATCAGGATAAATATCGGTAAAACCGATTATCGGCACATATTTAATCTGTTCAGAAAGTTACACTTTGTCAAACACTTTGTATTCAATGTATCAAGCCACATTACAGGCAGTCTAGGCTCAAGAGGGCCGGATCGAAAGGAGCCTGTGAACGCCTTTATGACAACGAACCAGCGCATTCAGCTCACAATACGGTAAACCCGACCTTTCATCTAGTAAATGCTTCCTCTTCCATCGCTTGAAGAAACCACCTCGTAGCAGGTGTTTCCCAGTCGACGAGATGATTACCGAGGTGGAACTTTTCCTTAAGAGCTCTAAAGAAGGCTTCTTCAAAGATGATCTCCACCAGCTTATCCATTATTTGGAGAAGTGTTTTCACTTTAGGTGGCGAAACATGACCCTATGGAAATGCATCTGTCAATAGTGTACAACCACCAGCACTCGATCATATCATCCCATCCACTGGACTTTTAATTAAGCTCACTTGTTACCCACCATGTGTGATTGTCTGTGGTAGCTTGGTGGTGCTAAGGATTGAACCCACAAGCTTACAATTAGTAAACCAACACCTTAACCACTGAGCTACCAATTTTACTGTTGCTCTTAAAACCCTCAATTGTGAAGCCATTTAATTGTAAGACCGTGGGTTTAATTCCAAGCATCAACAAAAATTTGAACTAATTCTGAGTCCTGAGACTGAGTACGCCAACACCTTAAGCACTGAGCTACCAGTTTCCTGCCTACACCGTTTTTGTTATTGCTTTAAAACCCTTCACAGGGATGTCATTTAAATAATGTTAGCTTGCTAATAAAGACTTAAGTTTTACTTGTTTTCTTTAGTATCCCCCTTAGACCCGACCCATGTTCTCGGGTTTATTATGGACCATGTGACACATGAGTGACTGTTAACCTTTATTACTTGTAAAACCGTTGCAGGTCATGGAGACTCGCTCACAAAATAGCCGATTAGTCAAAAATGGCCTCTCTAACAATGGTTAATAATCGACTAGAACTCTAACATCTCTTGGTTGTTTTTTTTTGTTTGTTTGTTTTTTTGAGTCAATTTTTAGATTTAAATGTTTTGGAAAGTCTATTATACCTTAAAATATACACACCCCCACTGAAAATAATTATAGTTTTAAGTGGTATTGCAACTCCTTAAATAAACAGATGATCATCAGATGGAAAACAAACAAATGAGAGTAACCAAACATCCAAACACACAGCCGGCTCACCTTTGCTCCATGTTTTTGGAGTCTGGGTGGAATTGAGCAACATCTGGTACGATTCCTTCACCTCAGTTAAATGCAGTGGGGGGAGTTGGGTTATTTAATACTGATTATGTGGTAACGTATGTTAGAATAACCCTTTTCTTAGATTTTCGGAGCTGTAATATGTAACTTATTAGTGCTTTTATGTAACTACATACCAACAGAGAGTTGAAAAACAAGAATTAATAAAAAAATATATATATTTTTTTACTGAATTATTCAGATTTTTCTTTTTCTAACCTAAAATGTTGCCTTATGGCAACTGCGTCTGTGGCTGCCGACCCACTAATCCACTACACCACGATGCCGGTACCCACATGCGCAGTTGCGATCCAGCGACCTGGTTTCGGTTCCTGACTCTGACCTTTCCGGTCCCACCATCTCTCTCTCTCTCTCTCTTTCTCTCTCTCTATCTCCCCATTTCATCCCTCTGTCCTATCAAGAAAAAATGTTTCCTTATTCATTTTTAGGATCTAAAGTAAGGTTTGTTATGTAGAAAGTGTTAGCACAGTGGTTAAGATCTTGGACTGCTAATTGGAAGATCAGGATTCGATTCCCAGCACCACCAACCTGCCACTGTTGGGCCCCTGAGCAAGGCCCTTAATCTCTAATTGCTCAGTTGTATAAAATAGATGAATGCAAGTTGCTCTGGATGAGGATGTCTGTCAAATGGCGCTAATGTAATGAAATGTGACTGTTTGCGGTTGAATCTAGAAATGTTTTTTTTTATATCGCCCATTTACATATCTGGCATTTGGCAGGCGCCCCTATCCAAATTAACTTCAATTTAATCTATCCAACTAATTATTAAGAGTCTTGCTTAAGGGCCCAGCAGTGGGAGCATGGTTGTGCTGGGAATTGAACTCACAACCTTCCGATTAGCCGTCCAACTCTTCTATATAGCATAGTAATTTATATATAGTACAGTAATTTCTTACAGTAAATAAAAGTAGCATTAAATCCCTATAATCATCTGCAGCCATGATGTTTCATTCAACCTGGCACGCTGCTTGCGGGAAGTGGTAGCGCCGCGGTTAAGGTGCTGGACTGCTAATTGGAAAATCATGGTTTGATTCCTGGCACCACCAAGCTGTGGTGCAGGGCCCCTGAGCAAGGCCCTTAACCCTCAATTGCTCATAAGTATAAAAGTCTGCCAAAAGCCGTAAATGTAAATGCTTATCCCTGTACTTAAACTGTACCGACGACTGCCTTAGTGGCCCTGGACTGTACCAGTCGCTTCTGCCTCGATTTAACCTACTTCCCCATTTCTGTACACCAATTTACACCCTACAGCAGGCGGTCATAAATTTTGTATTGACGTATACAAAAAAAATCCAAACAATGTCTCTGTTCATTTTTGCTTAGAAAAACCTGTGGTAACGTTTCACACGATGCAGCTTGAGGGTCAGAACCAAAATGGGTTAAACACTGATGAATGCTCACAAAGCGGGTTTGCGTTCTTCATGACAACGGTTGACTTTTCCTCAAGAGCCCTAATGACGGTCTTCAAAGGTTCAAAAGGGGGCTCTCAAAGCTCTCCACCAGCTTATCCATTGTTTGGAGAAGTGTGTCCCTTTAGGTGAAGGTCATGTAGAGCAGGACTAAACTTATGACCAACGTTTAACTTTATAACACAATTGTTTGAACGGCGCTTATATATTTATTGTCTGGGAAATGCATTTCATCTGTCAGAGTGTACAACATCACAGCAACCACCAGCACTCTAGGAGGACAGACAGATAGGTGGACAGGCAGACAGCAGGACAGACAGGTATGTGGACAGACGGACAGACAGACAGGCAGATAGCAGGACAGACAGGCAGATACATAGACAGACAGATGCATAGATGACAGACAGAAAGGCAGATAGACAGACAGATAGGAGGACAGACAGATAGGAGGACAGACATACAGATAGATAGATAGATCCTTTTTATTCTTCTATCACTTTATTATTATTATTATTATTATTATTATTATTATTATTAAACCCCAGCTCAGAGTTGGTGTGTTGGTGCTATTACAGTGTTATAAGAGTGTAATAAACAGCAGGGTTAATTATAAACACACGTACCTGAGTGTTACATTCTGCCTTGATGTTCTGCTGAAAAACAGCCACCAACAGCAGGGCAGAGACCCAGATGTTTTTCTGGGTCTCCATCAGGAGAAACTTGGTTATCCCACTCACTGAATGTCTGTCTGTCTATCTGCCTGTCTGTCTCACTCTATCCAAGTGTCTCTGTCGGTTTCTCTCCACTTCTCTGTAGATAAAGCAGATGGATCGATGCTTTTCTGCTCTCCACTGGGTTGCCAGATTACAGTATTGAAACCCCTCCTTCCTGTAGATTCAGCTTTATCATGGTATGTACTGTGAAGAAATAAACAGAAATCGTATATTTTAAAGAAACTCGTGTAAACATTAAAGCAATTTATTAAAAAACATCTCATAAAAAAGGAAAAAGGAAAGTTTGAAGTCTTTAAAATCTAGATGTGTTTATTATCTCTGAAAAAAAGGTCATCCAGTACATAAAAACATGTTTATTCGTTCACCAATTTCAGAGAATAGATATAAAAAAAATAAAATAAAACTACACTACAGGACCAAAAGTTTGTGGACATCTCACCAGTACACACACACACACAACTGTGTCATTAAACAATGCTATTTTATACTTCATCATATTTATTCTGATTTTGAATTTTTCTGTAAAGCTGCTTTAAGACAATATCGCTGTATTAAACATGCAAATAAAATGAAATTAAAGTCGCACCTCGGAGATAATAAATAATCACATTATTATAATCTTATTTTTATTTATATTCTTCTTTTATATCAAGGACAAATTTTCACTGCATGATGTACATTTGTGTGTGACAAATGTAGTTTAAATGTAAACTAGGGCTAAGTGGGATGTGTGAACATCAATCTGGCAACCCTGAGGTAGACGATTCATGAGTCAGTGGCTGTTGACACGTCAGAAATGCAACAGGCGCGTGTTATGTAAGATAAAGTCTCAGCTGTTAATTTCACACTGAAACTATTCAGCACCTGTTTAAATAAAGTTTTATAAAAAAAACACACACAAATTAACATCCAAACCTGGAATGATCTATCTGTCTGTCTGTCTGTCTGTCTGTCTGTCTATCTGTTTGCTTGTCCGTGTATTTGTTTATCTATCCAGCTGTCTGTCTGTTTATCATTTTTAATATCTGTCTGTCCTGTCTGTCTATCTATCTATCTATCTATCTATCTATCTATCTATCTATCTATCTGTCTGTCTGTCTGTCTGTCTGTCTGTCTGTCTGTCTGTTTTTTCTTGTCTGTCTATCTGTCTTTCTATCTATCTAGCTGTCTGTTTGTCTGTTAATCTTTCCGAATATCTATCTTAAAAAACACATTTGTGTTTTTTAAACTAAAGCCTGTAATTTACTCTAAACTCTTTAGTTTATCACTCAAGACTAAATCTTTCTATCATTAAACATCTCAGTGTGATCAGAGTCCGAAGTGCTCGTGTCATTGTGCACGTTGTGTCATGTTGTCAGTATAACAGTTTGGATGTTACAGTATGAAAATTCACAAGTCACTGTGACACAAAGATAAAAAAATACAAAAAAAACGAACGCTTGAACTTGGGTAACAGCCCCTCAGGCAGAATTCGCTTTTCCATACGGCACAGGATGAGAAATTGCTGACTTGATAGTCTGTTTGGCTGAAGATTCTCAATTTGCAAAATACAAAAAACCCAACACTGGATTATAAATAATTACAGAAATTGTGGAGTCTAGCAATGGTTGATAAACCTGTTCTCTCCACAATAATCCACTGCACCATTGACCCGCCTCAGCACCATTGACCCGCCTCAGCACCATTGACCCGCCTCAGCACCATTGACCCGCCTCAGCACCATCGCACCATTGACCCGCCTCCTCATTGACCTGGTTTTTTTTTTGTGTCATTTGGTGTTTGTGTTTGTGTTATTTGGTTTTTGTGTTATTTTGTGTTTTTTGTGTGATTTGTGTGTTGTGTTATTTAGTATTTGTGTTTGTGTGTCATTTGGTGTTTGTGTTTGTTATTTGTTTTTTGGTTTTTGTGTTTTTGGTTTTTTTGTGTGATTTTTTTTTGGTGTTTGTGTTATTTAGTATTTGTGTTTTTTTGTGTCATTTGGTGTTTGTGTTTGTGTTATTTGGTTTGTGTGTTATTTAGTTTTTTGTGTGATTTGGTGTTTGTGTTATTTAGTATTTGTGTGTTGTGTGTTATTTAGTATTTTGTGTTTATTTAGTATTTGTGTTTGTGTGCTATTTGGTGTTTGTGTTTGTTATTTGGTATTTGTGTGTCTGTGGTGGACTGATTTTTCCCTCTGTGGTCTGGACAGTCTAACAGTGTGAAAAGTTCAGGAAAGTTCAAGAATGAGTAACGATGTGTTTGTGTGTAAAAGTGGATACAGAAAGTGGGTGTATATTTATCTATCTATTTCATCTATTTCAAGTCCATTTAGCTAAAGTTTTTCTGTTTTTCTTTCTTTCTCTCTTTCTTTTTTTCTTTCATTTTTTCTTTTTTTTAATAATTTTGAAATAGGCATTTAATGTTTGTAGGCATAAGCAAACTAGCAGGTTTCCTGGGGGCACCATTAGCTGCCTGGGTGCAAATTGATACCCCTGTCCCACCGAGTGTATTATTATTATTATTTGTAATTATTGATTTAATTTTTTTTATTATTTTGACATAAGATGATTTACATACTTGCAGTTATCTGAGTTGCTGCCGCTGCTGTTATGAAGAAAAAGTTTGTGTAAGTTTGCAAATGGTGTAGAAACGACCCTGCATGTGACCGTCAGTATAAATAAATGAATGAAACAAACAAGCAGTTATCAGCTCACATGTTTGCTGATTTGTATCTGATTTGTATCTAATTTGCATATTGGTTGCGGATTGGATGTGTGTGTGTGTGTTCAGGCAGATGTTTTTACTGTCATCTACTGAAATTCTGTTTTTTTTTTTTTTTTTTGTTTTTTTTTTTTTACTGTCTGCGCTTCGAACCCTCCCACCTCCCACTGTTAATGAATTAAACTAAGTTACATATTTTTGGCCTCATTTGATTGGACCTTGTCTTATTCCCGCTCAGATGGATTTGACGTAAGTCATGCCTTTTATGCCTTTTATCTTTTATTTCTTTCTCAAGAAAAAATTTCAATTGTCTTTTAAATGGTCTATACCAGGGGTGTCCAATCTCGGTTCTGGAGGGTCGGGGTGTCCTGTTCCAACCCTAATCTACCAACTAATCAAGATATTGGTCGGTAGACTTCAAACTTACAGGTAGGTGTGTTAAGGCAAGTAGGAGTTAAACCCAGGACACCAGCCCTCCAGGAGATTGGACACCCCTGGTCTACAACCTGACCATCCAGCATTTTAATTTATTTCTTCTTCAATTAGACGACTTTAAAATCCTTAAACTGTATAAGACTCAGAATCAGGAAATCAGTAATTTCTTTATACTGATTAAAAATTAACATAACACGAGTTGATAAGATTTGTAAATCATTTCATTCAGTTTTTATTAATATTATACACACGGTTTATATTATACACACGGTTTATATTATTCACACTGTTTACTGAAATTAACTTTATAGGTCAGTTAATATTTGATAAGCTTGTTAATAAATAATTCCTCAGTCCTCATGTGTACAGCACAAATAATTACATTTAACAGCTCTGTGTTGCCATAGAGCCAAAGCCCAAGCTCCAGCTGTGGGTCTGAACTCAGATAAACTCTCTCTCTCTTTGTCTCTCTGCGTCTCTCACCTCTCTCTCTCTCTCTCTTTCAGACCTTTACTACAGGAAATAATCTCTGAGAACAACGAGCTCCAAATCCATCCAAACTCCGAATCTTACTGAAGGGAAAAAAGGAAAGATCAACATGAGACTGATAAAAATCATTATTATAGCAAAACTCTAATTTTTAGAAATCTGGAAGTAAAATCTAAAATGAGAGTCGAATAAAAAAAAAAATAAAAAAGTGAATCTAAATCAATTCATCAATCAGCTCATATTAATCTGCATATAAATAATTTAAAATATAAATATCAAAATGAAATAGTAAGAAAATCAGATCAAATTAAAAAGCAGAATAAAATAATAATAATTATTATTATCATCATCATAATAATAATAATCACAGCAAGAAGGTCCTTGGTTTGCGTCCTCAGCAGGTGTCTTTCTGTGTTCAGTTGGCATGTTCTTCCTGTGCCTTGCATGGGTTTTACTCCAGGGTTCTCCCGGTTTCCTTCCACAGTCCAAAAAACATGTATGTTAGATTGATTGGTGATTTTAAATTGCCCATAGGAGTGAGTGTGTGTGTGTGTGTGGTCCTGTGATGGACTGGCGACCTGTCCAGGGTGTCCCCTTCCTTTTGCCCTTTCAGAGAAGGCTGGGATAGACTCCAACAGATCCCTGTGCCTCAATTAGGGAATAAGCAGGTATAGAAGATGGATGGATAAATGAATGAATGAATGAATGAATGAATAAGAAGACTTTGTAATAAAATCCTCATGGTGATGTCCTCATTTGCGGCTCATAACTTTTATAAGACAGAAACAAAATTAAATTGTAATTAAAACGTTTTAATTGGAACTTGGAACAACTTTTAAGTCTGAACTTCAAGCTGTAGATGTTTTAATTAAGTGATGTTGGATTTTTAATCTCAATGAGTTCTTTTCCATGGTAAAAGAAAGATTAATAATATAATAATAATAATAATAATAATAATAGTTCAGTTATTTTATTTTATTAGCCAACTTTATTTCATTTGAAGATAAATTTCATGATAAATTTTTTCACCATGTAAAAAACAGTTGCTAAGCAAGAGAGTAGTATTTTATTCACAAAAATATGTCAAATGTCAAAAAATGATGTACTTTAATTTTTCCCTTTCAGACCAACACCATATATTATCTCAGGTGGACGCTGATGGACGGAGAAGAGGAAAATATCACCTTATGTTTTCAGCTGATAAAATGGCAGCTGTGTAAATGTGCATTACAGCACCAGTTCTTATTTCTCTCTCTGCTGCCAGTAGGAGGCGCTGATGAGTAATGTAATAACTGTTTTCGGATTGGCTAGTCGTATCTGTCAGCTCAAAGCCCATTGAACAAGGCGCTTGTCAGTAAGAAAAACTAACCAATCATAAGGCAAGAGGTGGGGCTTGTCGGAATACGGATAGGAAAAATAACTCGATGAGAAGAAACTAGCGTCATCGTTCAGACATGGCGTCTCTGCTGCAGCCCGACAGAGTGGTTTATCTGGTACGCGGAGAAAAGAAGATTCGCTCTCCGCTTTCTCAGCTCTATTTCTGCCGGTACTGCAGCGAGTTGCGATCTTTAGAGTGCGTCTCACATGAAGTGAGTATTTTAAGCTGCTGTTTTCTTTTTTCCACACAAAAATTCAATGATCAGCGAATATAATCATCCAGGATGTGATTTGACCGCCCACATTACAGTTTGTCCTGACGTGCGATTGGCTGACTGATGTGTCAATCACGCGTATTGACGGAAGTTAGTGATACGATTGGTCGTCTCAGGTGTCTGTTTTGCTGTTTTCTGATGGGCGGTTTTTAGACTAGCCTGTTAGCTTGACGTTTTCTTATTGAAAAGACAGAATTAGTGATTTTTGTGGCGATTTTATAACGTTTTCATTTTTATGAAATAAAAATTGATATTATATTTAAAAAAAAAGTCGAATAAATGCCATTATTTATTTATTTATTTATACTGGAATATATTTAGCAGGCTGGATGATTAGCTAGTGATGTGGCTAAACATCACCACACCCGGCTAATTCATTCAAATCCAACAACACTAGTAATAATACTAACAATACTAATAACAATAACAATACTAATAACAATAATAATCACTGTAACTCATCATGTAGCGGTTTTACTATAGCTTTTCTATACATTTTACTTGTGCTGTTTATGGTGTGTGTGTGTGTGTGTGGTGGTGTGTGTGTGTGTGTGTGTGTGCGCGCGCAGGTTGACTCTCATTATTGCCCCAGTTGTTTGGAGAGTATGCCATCAGCTGAGGCAAAACTCAAGAAAAACCGGTGAATAAAATATAAACTTTCTTTTTCTTTTTCTCTTTTTTATTCTTTCAAATTTCTTTCTTTTTTTCTTTTTCATTTCTTTTTCTATTTCCTGTTTTCTATTTCCCTTTTTCTTTATTTTTCTTTTTTTTCTTTCTTTCTTTTTTTTTCTTTTTTTTTCTTCTTTCTATCTTTCTTTTTTCTCCTTTCCTTTCTTCTCTTTCTTTTTCTTTTTTTCTCTCTTCTTTCTTTTTCTTTCTTTCCATTTTTCTTTTTTCTGTTTTTCTTTTCATTCCTTTCTTTTTTTCTTCCTTTCTGTTTTTCATTTGAAAACCTTTCTTCCTTTTTTTCTTTCTTTTTTTTTCTTTTCTTTCTTTCTTTCTTTTTTTCTTTCTTTCTTTGTTCTTTCTGTCTTTCTTCTTCCTTTCTGTTACACTTACATTTAAAAATGTCTTTATGTTCCTGTTGATAAATATCAGTTCCACCCCTAAAGCTTCTCTTGGTGTATTTTCCCGCCCGTCTCTTCTTCCAGATGTGCGAACTGTTTTGACTGTCCGTGCTGCATGCACACTTTGTCCACGGCGAGCCACCAACCATCCGGCGCCAGCCACCAACATCCCGGCGCCGCTGCCCGACGATCCCACCAAGACCACCATGAAGAAGACGTATTACCTCGCCTGCGGCTTCTGCCGCTGGTCGTCGCGCGACGTCGGCATGGCGGACAAGTCTGTGGGTGAGGAGCTGCTCTTCCTTCGCGTGACGCGTGATGGTCATGTGACGGTCATGTGACAGGGACCTCTCGAACGGGATATAGGACATCTTTAGATTTTAGCTTGACCAGTTTATTTAACTTTAAAGCTTGTGTGTGTGTGTTGTGTGTGTGTGTGTGTGTGTGTGTGTGTGTGTGTGTGTGTGTGTGTGTTGTAGCCAGTGGAGGATGGCAGGAACCGGAGAATCCTTACTCTCAGAGGGTAAGTGACTCCAGCATCACTAAATAAAGATCTAACCCTAGATTTTTATTTTAGGGATTGACCGATATTGATTTTGGAAACCCGATACTGATTATTTGCTTGTTTACGTAAACGATACCGATATTTATTGATTGTTTTACTTTTGGTGTCAATAATAAAAACAGATTTTAGTACTAAACTAAAAATATTTTTTTATTGATAATACAGACATTACTGTCATTTCATCACCCCCTTTATTGTCACCCTTTAAAGAGCTGTAAACAAACAGGTTTATTTTATTTTTAAAATTTTTTTAATAATTTATAAATAATTTAATTAAATAAACATAAAAAATTTAATCAAATAACTTAAATCAGTGTTTTTTTTTGTGGCGGACAAATTACAAATTTGTCCATTTTTTTTTTGGTCAATCAGGGGATCATGGATAAAATTAGCTACTGCAAAATAATCGTTCTCTTTTATACTCACTGCTTAAAACTTTTTAAAATATGACGCGACCCCCCCACAGAGCTCGCTGAGAACCCTTTCGTGGGTCGGGACCCCCATGTTGCGACCCGCTGATGTAAATCGTGTAAAAACTTAAATTACTTTACCGCGGTTTAGTTAGCTTTCAGTTAAGCTGAACTAAATAATAATGTAGAAACAGTCTTCCAGTGTCTTTGTCCTCCCTCATTAGTCAACATCATTATGACATTGTTGTGTGCAATTCTTAACACCCCCACAAGATGGTGCCATACATTAGTGGATCCGAAATTGCAAAACCGATTTTTGATAATGAAAAAAAGTACTAAATATCAGGAGTAATATCAGTAACATCGATTAATCGGTCAAGCTCTACATTCGTTTTTGTCATTTCGATTGTCTGAATGTCCACAGATCAACAAACTGATCGAGTATTATCAACAACTGGCCCAGAGAGAGAAACTGGACAGAGACAGGAAGAAGCTGGCCCGTAGACGCCCCTTCATGCCTCAGGCCTTCTCGGTACACACACACACACACATAAAGAGTTCATTTAAGTTATCATCTGACAAGTCTTTCTAAAACTGAGTTTGGATATAAATTTATAATACCGGTGTGTTTTTAAAGGCCTAAATTGTTCACTCAGTGGGTTCGATTTCCAGCACCACCAATTTACCCCTTTTGGGCCCCCGAGCAGGGCACTTAACCCCTAATTGCTCAGTTATAAAAATGTAAAATGTAAAGGCTGTAATTTAAATATAAATCTCTGATCTTTCATTTGCATACTGGAACCTGATTGGCTGTTATATAATGCAATTTACATTTACAACATTTGGTAGACGTCCTTATCCAGAGCCACTTACATTTATCTCATTTATACAGCTGAGCAATTAGGGGTTGAGGGCCTTGCTCAGGGGCCCAGCAGCGGTGGATTGGTGGTGCTGGGAATTGAACCCTGGTCTTTCTGAGATCAGTCCAACACCACTAAGCCACCATTTTCCATAATAACATTTCTTTATTTAATGATTCAAAACCAATGTGTGATTTATTTATTTATTTATAACTAGGGCTGCAAAATTCCGGGAATTTTCATGGGAGTTACCAGTTATATATGGAAATAAACAGGAATTACTGGGAATAAACTGGGATTTTTTTTTTAAATTGCAGGTTTGCCTATAACCAGGAACAATTACAAGAAAAAATCAGTTTGAATACAATTTGAGTCGAGTTTTTTTAGTCTGTGTTTTCCTGAATGACATCCACTCAACACCGCAGGGATATTCAGATTACACACTTCCACATACACTGAGCTTTCCTCCAGAACACACACACACATTCGTTTTTGAAGTGTGTATTAGGTTGCTTCGACTAAACCGAATGTGTGTGTTTGTTTGTATATACGGTTTATATAAATTTTCCTAAATGTCTGTGCAGTTCCACATAAATTCCTGTTTAGTTTCCAACTTATAATATTTCCCAAATGACTGAGATGAAGTTCCCAGTGGAAATTTACTGGAAATTTTCCTGTCCATTTGCAACATCGTTTATAATAACTTTCTCAGTGGTGAACTGCCTGCTTATAACTTCTTCCCCAATTCCATTAAAACCTAAAGTGACTTCCAGGCTGATTTTCAGTGACTAATTCTGCATGCATGTTCACACGTTTGGGGAAAAACAGCTTTTTTATTCTTATATTTTAATTTATTATTTATTATATCTTATGATACTTTCTTGCACTTAATAATAATGCTAATGAGTTATTATCTGTACGTTTATATCTGGACTCTGTGGTTGTGTTTGTTTGTTTATTTATTAATAAATATTGAAACGTTAAAGTTTGTAGATTAAATGCCAAATGCTAAAGCAAATACAAGTTTATAATAAATCAATGTTAACTTTTTTTTTTTTTAACTTTATTTTTAAAATGACCTAAATTCATGAAAGGGGCTGTTGTTGTTGTTATTATTATTATTATTATTATTATTATTATTATTATTATTATTATTATTATATTTTTAGTTTTATTATTATGCAAATTGAAATGAAATGAATAATTATTAATATTTTTTGTTAGTTAGTTAGTTATTCTAGTTATGATGATTATTATGATGATGATGCTTATTTATTATATATCTTTATTGATGATTATTATTATCTATATATTATTATACTAATTATAATAATATCTAGAATTATTATGTTATGTTAATATTAGTAGTAGTAGTAGTATGCTAATTATTACTATGGTTATTATTATTATGCTAATTATAATATTTAGAATTATATTTATTACTTTGGTTATTGAGATTATGTTAATTATAATTATGATGATGAATATGATAATTATTATGATTTATTGCTCTTCCTGATAAAGCGGCTCTGATATTAACCTGCATGCGCTCGTGGTTTATAGTATCTGCTCTTCATGTTCATTTCTAACCCTGATGAATGAATCTCGTGCTGAAGTTTCACCTGCTTCTTTTCTTTTCTCTCCTCTTTTTTTTTCTTTGCTTGCGCTCGCTGATCTTTTGGTTTGCAACTTCTCCTCCACCTCCCCTCCCCCAGCAACACACTATTCATGTGGTGGTGAGTGGCTCTTTTTTTACAACACAAGCTGCTCAGGCGCTTCGGCGGTCACGTGAGGCTGTAAATAACGACTGCTAGGCTACAGTTTTTAACCTTTTAGGACGTGCGTCCCCTTAATTTCGCTCCCGTCCCCCCACTTCCCCTCCCACCAGCCCAAAGTAATGCATAACATGTAGAGTAGTAATTATATTGAATTAAGGCTGCACAATATATTGTTTTAGTATCGACATCGCAATGTGTGCGTTTGCAATAGTCACATTACAGGATGTTCTGTGGTGATTATATTTGAGTTCAGGTCATGTGATTTGTGGATTTATTGTTAAAGTTTATTAATCGAGTGAAAGTTTATCATTCGTACATTGTTTTATGTTCTGTTACTCTGTCAACGTGACAAACAAGTGTAAATCATTCAGACACAAAAAAAACCATCAGTTTAACAGCTTTAAATTTATACAGTGACGCCTCTACAGTGTGATTTTACATTTAATTATTTAATTTCAACATTCATCTTTGTTCTATTGTATTTATATATGATTATAATTTGTGTTTTATGTTTTACGCAGATTTATTAACTTACAAAATCACCACAATCATCCGAAAATGATGAATTCTTTACCAGTCGAGCGATTCAGTACATCTAGGGAAATTTTTATACTGTAGCACGTCAGTATCTTCCGATGTTGTGTAGTATATATATATAAAATTAAATAAA
This sequence comes from Bagarius yarrelli, assembly GCA_005784505.1. Classification (NCBI taxonomy): domain Eukaryota; kingdom Metazoa; phylum Chordata; class Actinopteri; order Siluriformes; family Sisoridae; genus Bagarius; species Bagarius yarrelli. The sequence goes on from VCAZ01000121.1 coordinate 1,215,359, forward strand.
AATACCTAAAACAAACATAAATAAACTGTTATTTCTTAACTAAATAAAAGCAACAAGGACGATTAGTAGATTGTATTTGTTGTTATATTTATTTCTTGATTAATAGTTTTTGTTTCTGTTCTAAACTTTAGCAGTGCTGGAAGTGATTATTTTGGGGTGTGTGTGTGTGTGTGTGAAGGAAAAATATGGCCTGGGAACCCGGCTTCAGAGGCAGAGACCTGGCGGCGCTCCCATCAGCGCCCTCTACGGCCTCTCGTGAGTATTCTTTAAACTCCACATCTGCACATTGCACAACACTAATCTGTTGTGAACATCTGGTTTATAAACAACTCAGAGTCTCAGATATTGAGTTTAATCAGCTTATTAAATTCTTTACAGTTTAATAAATGTTTAATACATCCCAGGCTTTTGATTTAGTTTATTACGTAATGTTAGTTATTATGACTATTTATTTATTAATAAAGCTTCATTTAAACCTGTTCACTAGAACTTCAGCTGGTAAATTTAGAACACAGTTGCTTTTCTCATTTATTTTGACTGTAAAACACTTATAAACCTCAGGCCTCCACAGGATATGAGCTTAATTATTTATTGATATAATTATTGTTGATCCTGCTGTTGTACAAACGAGTAAAAAGAGGAGAAAAACTTATTAACGGAAATCTGATCTGAAACTCTAGGGCATCATCTTAATAATAGCATTAGTGGGCGTGGCCTAAATGTTTATCAAACTGTATAATTACACATGTATTAGAGATCGTCCGATAATCGTCCGATAGTTTGCATTTTATTTATGGGGAAGGTATTATGGTGTTGGCCTGGTTATTGGAAGATCCAGGTTTCCCAGTGCCACCAAGTTACCACTGCTGGGCCCCTGAGCAAGGCCCTTAACCCCCAATTGCTCAGCTTTATGGATGAAATGAATGTAAGTTGCTCTGGATAAGGACGTCTGCAAGTTTTGGACATAATGATAAATTTGGGGGTGTGGCATGTTGGATAAAAAAAGTGTTTTGTCATGTGACTGTTTACAGAGATTTCATTGGATATCCAGCAATTTCAGTGTTTGATAGGGTATTATCAGTACTTAAGTTAATTTGGTGTGTCCGTTTCCGTGTCCGTGTCCTGTTTCAGTCTGAAGGAAGGGGAGGAGCAGAAGGAGGTCAGCATTGAACCGGCTCAGGCACTGGATGAGGTGGAGCCTCTGCCTGATGACTATTACACACGGCCTGTTAACCTGACCGAAGGTGTGTCTTACACACACACACACACACACTGTTGCTGATGTACAAATCACAGACATCAGCATAACACCTTTGTGTGTGTGTGTGTGTATGTATGTGTGTGTGCATGTAGTAACGACGCTTCGCCAGAGGTTGCTTCAGCCTGACATCCAGCCTGTAGGAGTGTCTCAGCTTCATCCTAAACACAAGCACCTGCTGATGAAACGTTCACTGCGCTGCAGGGTCTGCATCCTTTAGAGTTATCGATTAATTATTGATTTATTATTAATTACTGAATTTTTATTTAAATGCAAAACAAATGCAGTATATAATATGATGCACCCCCTCCCCTCCCACCAAGGTACATTTATACAGCTGCAAAAGTTTACAAAAAATGTAAATACATTGTAACATCAAAAAGAAATGAAGACTTTCTCTCACACACGCTCACGCCCACACACACACACACACACACACACACACATGATGACTCACAATTGTACACAGTTCACCAGCACTGTTGCGTTTTTTTTTTCTTTAGAAATGTGAGCACAACCTGAGCAAACCCGAGTTCAACCCGACCTCCATCAAATTTAAAATCCAGCTGGTAGCTGTGTGAGTACACCACAGACCCCCCCCCCCCCCCCCCCCCCCCCCCCAAACACACACACACACACACACACACACACACACTAGAGACACACATCTTCTCAGGCTGATGATGATGATAATAATGATTGTGTGTGTGTGAACAGGAGCTACATTCCTGAAGTGAGGATCATGTCCATTCCAAACCTGCGTCACATGAAGGTAAGTGTTCCTTTTACCTTCGGCAACTGCCCCCATCATGTCCCAGATAAAACCTGGATTGGGTTTATACTTGGGCATTTATAGCCTTTATTCAACAGTTAAATAACGGAAA
>VCAZ01000121.1:1222500-1315000 GCA_005784505.1 Bagarius yarrelli
GAGGAGGGAAAAAAGAGAAAGGAGGAGAGCAGGAAAGAGAAAGGGAAGGAGAGAGAAGAAAGAAAGAGGAGGAGGGAGGGAGAAGAAGCAGAAAGCAAGGAGGGAGAGAGAGGAAAGGAAGAAAGGAGGAGGAGGGAAGGAAGAAAGGAGGGAGAGGGGAAAAAGAAAGGAGGAGAAGGGAAAGGAAGAATAGAAAGAGAAAGGAGGGCGAGAGGAAAAAACGAAAGAGTAGAAATATAGAGAAAGGAGAAGAGCAGGAAAGAAAAAGAAAGGGAGAATAGAAAGGAAGAGGAGGAGGAGGGGAAAGGAGGAGAAAGGAAGGAGAGAGGGAAAGAAGAAAGGAGAAGAGAAGAGAAAGGAAAGAAAGAGAAGGAGAGAGAGAATAGGAAAGAGAAGAGGAGGAAAGCAGGAAAGAAAAGGAGAAGAAAGGAGGAGAGAGGGAAAGGAAGAAAGGAGGAGGAGAGGGAAGTAAGAAGAAAAGAGAAAGGAGGAGAGAAAAGCAAAGGAGAAAAAAAATGGAGAGGAGAAAGAGAGGAAAGAAAGAAAATGGAAAGAAGAAGAAAAGAGAGAAAGAGAGAAGGAAAGAAAGGAAATAGTTATTTAAATATTTAGTTTATCCAGAAAATCTACTAAAAAAGGGCTTTCTATAATAAATAAACAAATACTTCAGAAATTGAAAAGAACCTCCATCTTATTTCATTATTTAAATATTTTTATTTATATATATATTATATATATAACTTTAATAATAAACTATAAACTTAGATTAACTTTACTATAACCGATTTTACCGTATGTCACATTCACTGTCGTGTGGACAAACATTACTATTATTATAAACTTTAACATTATTTCACAGGTATAAAATAAAAACCACTCCAATAACAGGAAACGTTTTTAGGGCTCGAAAAATGTTCAAATTCCTGGTAGTCCTTTGTGCAGGTAGTCCACAGTTATTGTTAGTATCGTAAAGGTGAGCGCGCATGAAAAACCCAATTATAATACCCTACATATTGACTATGTCCCTACATAGTCTCTCTCCGACTATATCAGTGAGAGAATGCAAAAGCATTGAAGAATATTTTTCTATGGACAGGGCAGGGATACATTTTGGTAGTCTGACTGGAGGACACAATAGTCCTGGCAAGCCCTGGTCTATAGTCCAAAAAAATCTATTAGGGTTCACAATCTCTAGTTTACAAGTAGCATCCTACTGCAAAGCCCTAATTCCCAGCACCACCAAACGGCCCCTGATGGACCCCTGAGCAAGGCCCTTACGCTCAACTGGCTCGGTTATATAAAATATTTGATGAATGTAAGTTGTTTCTGAGAAAAATGGCGTCTACTCAGTTCTAGAAATTTTAATGTAATGTAATGCGTTATTTTCTCATATTTTAAATAAAGTCACTTTACCTTAAAAAGAGATCCCGCACAAATGTCCCAAAATGTCCACCCAAAGGATATCTGTAGTATCGGTGGATCCGATATTCTGAAACCGATTTCCAAACGATCCACATATAGAGAAAAATATCGTTAAAGCTGATAATCGGGTTGATCTTTAATTTGTACAGCCGCAGTGAGCTGGAAGGCATCTCAGGCAGGTCCTAGATTTGGGGTTAAGCCTGGATGAGAAATTGAGTGTTAAGGGCCTTGTTCAGGGGCCCAGCAGTCGCAGTAAGACGAATGACACTTCCGACCGGACAGGATATTATTCCTGACATGCAGTGAAATTTTGCAGATTAAATCCACAACTTTATTCTATTAATTCTAATAATTGATATTTGCTGAGTTTAACATTATAAAAAATGTTTTAATAGAAACTTTTTCCCCAACAGGATCGCAGCAGAACAGAGGAACTGACGGAAGTTTGGTTAATTATTAAAAAAGGACTTTAATTTTAAAAGTATATACAATTAAAGATTGTGATATAGAGATTTATCGAACACACATCAATCACAGCTGCTTTTAAAAGCGTGTGTGTATTTTTGCCTTATACAGGCTGAGGTATTTAATACCCGTCGCCACTAGGTGGTGTTAATGCATTACATGATTTATAATGCAAAGAAAACTAGATCAGCTAAAGGATTTAGAAAGCCATAAATTAACTTCTGGTACAGAACAAACTTACAGTGTCAGTAGAGGGTTTTTTTTTTTTTTTTTTTTTTTTACAAATGATAGAACAGGAGATTTACGAGGAAAGAAAATGTAAAACCTGTAAAAAAAAAAGTGCTTAAAAAAAGAAAAGAAGAGAGAAAAAATGTTGGTTGGGGTATGAAAGTATAAAAAAAACCCACCGAGGGCAAAACAGGAAAGCAAAAAAAAAAAAAAAAAAACCCATTAAAAATACAAAAGAAAGGGAAATAAACAACAGGGAGGAAAAAAAACTAGATGATAAAGATCTCCAGTGTCTGTGCCTTCTAACATTCAGGCAAGTTTACCAAACAGATAAAGTGTCTCATCCTGTTTATCTCATGATTCTGATAAAAAAAAGAAGACTTCCTTAGTATTTATGTTTTAAAAAAAACCCTCCGATTTAGGGTAGTGTGTGTGTGTGTGTGTGTGTTTAAGCTCTTTTCATAATTTTAAGATGATAAATCAGACATTGCATACGAGTATAATTTTACCCGTAGCACTGGTAAAGGCTGTCAGTCATCTCATCTGATTATCGGGAAGTTTCCGGGCTCTTAAGTGAGCTGGTTCTAATTATTTCCTAGAATTAAATCCCAGCTAACAGACACAATGTTCTCTTGACTTCCACTAATGTTCTTTAAAAAAAATTTCAGGACAAAACATTCTTAAAATAATATTTATGGAACATTTTTATAACGTTATTAATAGTTACTACAGGTTCCTGCATGCAGTGGTTAAGATGTTGGACTGCTAATTGGAAGATTGGTGTTTGATTCCTAGCGCCATCAAGTTGCCTCTGCTGGGCCCCTGAACAAGGCCCTTAACCCCCAATTGCTCAGGTGTGTGTGTGTGTGTGTGTGTGTGTGTGCAAATGTAAGTCACCCTGTAAAAGGGCGTCTGTCAAATAATAAAGAATAAAACCAACAATCTACACTTGTGTTTAGCTTTATTTAAATAGGGAAGTGGTAGCGCGGTGGTTAAGGTGTTGGACTGGTAATTAGAAGATCAGGGTTTGATTCCCAGCACCAGGTTGCCACTGCTGGGCCCCTGAACAAGGCCCTTAACCCCAAATTGCTCAGTTATATAAAAGAGATAAATGTAAGTCACTCTGGATAAGGACGTCTACCAGATGCCAGAAATGTACATTTATATTAATAATAATAATAATAATAATAATTAAAAAAAACATGATCAGTAACGAGTGCTTTTAGAGGAAACGTTTTAGTCTTAAACTCCACCCCAAACTGCGACACAGCTGCGTAAAAAAAGAAACTGCAGACTAATTGCGATGTATATGTAAAGAGGAAACTTAACCGAGTGTGTGTGTGTGTGTGTGTGTGCGTGTGAATGAAGTTGTTTGAAGCTCTTAATAAGCCTGGCATAAGATGAATCCCTCAAACCTGATTTTTCAAGGCCTGATAGTGCAGCCGGTTGCCAAGTCCCAAAGTTTGGTGTGTGGAAAAAGAGCCGTTTCCGTTTCCATGCATGACTAAGCGGAGAAAATAAGAGCCTTGCTCTGTGGAATTATTCTCGATTTAGTTCCAGTGTGGTAGCCCATCAGACCCAGCTGCAGCCATGCTTCTGATCAGGTCTCAGACTTCACTTTAATGACTCTTTTATTCACTCTGTTTTTCAATCACTCCTTATTTCACTCAGTGATTACGCACAAAGTGTAACTACGCTGGAAGCAATCAGGAAAATGGACAAAATAAGGATGCCAAAGCTTTAGCAGAATCTTCTGCGAATTGAGACGAAAATATATTCTAACTCTAACTGGTTAGACCCTGGGGGGATTGGGGTGCTGATGGTGTTTGGTGTTTGGTGTCTGACTCTTAAATCAGATAGCACACCAGCCTTGTACCTTTGGGGTTGGGGGTTTTGGGCAGTGGTGGCTCAATGGTTAAGGTGCTGAGTTGTTGATCTAAAGACCAAGAAGACCTGGGTTCAAGCCCCACCACCGCCACTGTTGGGTTCTTCAGCAAGACCCTTAACCCTTCCTGCTCCAGGGGTGCTGTATCATAGCCGACCCTGCACTCTGACCTCTGACCACTCTGACTAAGATGGGATATGCGAAAAAGGAATTTTACTGTGCTGTAAAGTATAAGTGACAATTAAAGACATTTATTATTATTATTGAAATCCTGTCTCCTCCTTGTGTCTCTCAGGTTCTCTGTTTTTCTCGTCCTGTGGAAAGACATGCATTGTAGGTTAACTGGCATCTCTAAAGTTGTCTGTAGTTTGAATAGATGTTCAGTGTGTGTGATTGTGTCCTGTTGTTGGAAACCCAAGTGTGAATCCCACAATGTACTTTGAGTCCCGCTTTTCCACTCACTGGTACGGTTCCACCGGAAGGTAGCAGAATTATCAAAATATGACAGGAATTGTTTACGTTTCTGTTTTTAATCCCTGTAAACGTTTTTTTAATTGGTTGACCAGTTGGTCTTCAAATTGGTTGAACTCCGCAGTCACCATTCATCTACTGTCTCGTCTTATAATATTTTTCTTATGCTACTGTCTGGGTAGCCTTGGCTAAACTAAAATGTTTAAGTCTTTTTTTTTTTATTGATCTGTCGTTATTACTCTTTTACAAGTGGTGTCTAGGGTCGGTGCCGTGGTGCAGTGGGTTAAAAACGCTCAGGGCAACCGGAGTTTCGAATCCAGTTTCTGCCCCCCCAAAAAAACGCTCTCTCGCCTTGTTTCACCTCTATCCTATAATTAAATGCTATGAAAAATGATACCTCAAAACGGTGCCTCTTAAACTGTGGCCTGAAGTGGAAGCTCCGCCTACTAATGTCACCGTTTGCACCCTCGACCAGAAAGATTTTTTTGGGCGGTTGGGCGCCAGGATCTGGACACTCGCCCAGAACTTTATTCAGTGGAAAAGCCAAGCCCCGGCTCTGAGACCGGCCCTGGTTAAAAAGCTATAAGATAGATTCCAGGTTCCTCTCTTCCAGGTTCCCTTTACTCCTGTAAAGAAGTGCTGGAAGCAGAGATTAATGAATAGATGGATGGCTGGATGGCTGGCTGGCTGGATAAATGGCTGGATGCATGGATGGATGGATGGATGGATGGATGGATGGATAGATGGGCAATTAACATGACTAAATAAACAACAGTTTTGATTTAATTCTAACCATTAATATTTTACAGCTATAAATATGACTAAAACTGTTATATGTTGCATAAAGTTTTTACACTTTACCACTTGTGACTAAATGCACATAATTTAAATTTAGATGAGAGGCTTTAGACGTTTGCGTTAAACTTAAGGACATAAGACAGTCCATGTAATCCAGAGGTGGGTAATCTATGTTCCTCAAACTTTACCATCATGCCTGTTTTCCATATTTCTCTGCTGTACCCACTGCTGATTACCTGGATCAGGTGTCTGCGGTCTTCCCCTTTCCCACCCTCATCTAAGATGGTTTCCTTCAGCTTCTGAATGACTGAACACACTGGATCGGAGGTCACCAGATTCAGTCCTCGACGGCCAGTGTTCTACAGCGCCTGGAAATGGTGTACACCCTGTTTGGTGTAGTGGAGTGTCAGTGGTTGAGACAGATATTTAAAAATGTGCTTAAAACCTTAATTCTTACCTGCTCTGTGATGTTTATTGTTTGTAGATGACTGTGAGTGTCCTAAACTTCATCATTATCACCACCATCATCATCATCATCAAATGTGTGACATTACTGAAGCGACTAAAAAACGTCACTAAAAGACATTACTTAAAAGACTTTAGTACGTTACTTAGCTTCGTAATCCTTATAGCACCAGTTGACCTTCTACAAAAATGGTTGTGGTGGCTCCTGGTTAAGGTGTTGGACTACCAACTTGAAGAGTGTGGGTTAGACTCCCAGCTCCATCAAGCCACCACCGCTCAGCCCCTGAGCAAAGCCCTTAACCCCCAATTGCTCAGTTGTATAAAAGAGATAAATGTAAGTTGATCTGATAAGGACGTCTGCCAAATGCTGTAAATGTAAATGGGTGCCAACATGAACGCACAAAATCATTGCGGACTGATTTCCAGCTAGTCTTTGAGTGTAACTGCAAATCGCCACAGGTGTTTTGATGATACTGTATGGGACGTGTCTCTAAAGTAACCTTGCTGTTTTTTCTCTCTTCTGGAGAAAAAATGTGTCATTTCAAACCTCACACCGTTAAAATAAAACGTGCCAGATGTCAGTGTATATATACGCGAAGATGGAGGATAAAAGAACGACTTGCTTTATTACAGGCCTGTGGACGCTCCTGTTTGTACAGCTTGCAGGTTTATTGCACTCTGAGAGGGTCATAACTGGGACGGTTCCCCCTCACGTGGCCCTGGTGCGTAGCGTTACATGCTCCTCTGTCTTACTTCGCAAACAGCTGAAGGCCTGTTATTATCTTGTGAGGTCAGACCTTTGGGCTGTTTGTCATTTTTTCTTCTTTGCCTAAGAGTTTGGTGATGGAAAAGACATGAGCATGTGTGTGTGTGTGTGTAAGTATGTGTAGTTTAGTGCACCTTCTGAGGCTTTGGAAAAGATTTTACCATTGAACTGTGAAGCTTTCTGGGTGACTTCAAGTGCACGTTTGGGGCAAAGCAGCATTCCTGCTTGCGCTATTTTTCGCTATAATGAAATCATGCCTGAAATCGTTTGATGGTTTCCACCTGAAGGGACAGGATTTAGTGAAGAAAAAGTCTTTTGAAGTGTCTTCTGTGTTAGAAAGATCAACACATGCTTTAACCTCTTCCACATCATGAATCATCGTACTTAGATAAATAGATTGCTTTGTCATTTCCCCCCCACATCTCAGAAGTCCTCGTATTGTTTTACCTTAAAATGAAGGACACAAAGATCATAATCATACACGTCAGGAGTCTGGACTCACTGTGACTCGATGACATCACCTCTGGATATGTCCGTGAATCCCAGTCTGGTTTCCCCATTACTCCTGAATGAGACATCCACACAAAGCTAGATTCAACACACGCATAAGAGCTGGGGTTAAGTTCTGAAACGTCAGGATTTGTGATGAAGCCCCGACACTGGATGGATAGAGTGTCTGAATTATTGAATATTTTTTAGGAAAGAGACTAAGGAGTCTCCTCATAGTCTCAATGATCAAGAGCTATGCGGTCACATCTGGATCTGGTCTGTTTTTACGGTTGGATTTGGGAGTTTGATGAACATACATGGAGGAGAAGACAGTTGTTATCAAGGTTCTTTGCAGTTGTTGCTTGTCAGACTGTACGAACATGATCCCCATGTTACATTGTAGGATCCCAGTTGTCAAAATGTAAGACAGTCAAGACGCGTCTAAAACGGATGTACACAAAAAGACTCGTCCGAAGTTTTTTACGGCATCAATCTGTGACACGTTTAGTAACCCGAGTTCTCTTGGTAAATATTAGCTAGCAGCAAACAATTAGCAGCAACGACACGTTATACAAACCCTCCTTTTCCCTTCAGAACTCAATGAGTTTCTTTTCTTGCTGTTCTGTCCACTGGACTCCTTTCCACATTTTTCCAAGGTGGATTGAAGTCAAGTCATCAGGTTCCCCAGGTTCTCCAGCGCCGCTATTGGTTCTCGGTTTGACGGATGTCGTAGAAGTCACACTGCAGGCAAGTGTCTAAAATTTTCCAGAATTTTATCTGGGGGAAAAAATCGACCCCCAGTAAGCATATCAAACTAAACATAATAGACAACAGATTTTGTAGAGGATTATTTGGATCTTTTAGGGTTTCTACGAGCAACTCATGGCCAATATCACTATGGTGTAAGCCTGATTTTAGAAAACATGCGAATGGTTGAAGGTAAGACACTTGAGGAAAGATTGTGAACTAACCAGGAAGGACACTTAAGGAAACTTGAAAAGCTTGTGAATCATCCAGGAGGCTGAACTCTTAAAGCTTGGTAGAGGTAACGCAGACAGGTGGAGCTTTGGTGGGAAATTACGGCCTGTTTTTGTACATTTACATTCCTGTGTAAAGCTGTTTGGCAGATGCCCTTACCTTCTTCTTTTTTTTTTTATTCCAAATGAGCAGTTGAGGGTTAAGGCTCTTGCTCTGAGGCCTGGTCTGAACCTAAGATCTTCCTGTCAACAGTCCAAGAACTGAATTTTCACTTTCTGTAGTCAGGAGAAAGTTTTGGATCACATGATCTGACAGCACCTACACCAGTTCTGGACATCTAGCTGTCTTTCTTGCCTCATACTGTTAACCTGACTTGGTCTTGCAGATTCTTTTTTTTCCTCTGTAATTCCTTGTCTAGTTATAATTACAATTTAACTGATTAATAGAGCAGGAAGGTCATCCGGCGAAAACCTGTGTCCAATAATTCAATCTAATTTTTATTTGTATAGCATTTTAAACAATAGACATTGTCTCAAAACAGCTTTACACAGAATGCAGTAACAGTAAAAAAGTGTACGTTTGTCTCTAATGAACAAGCCGGTGGCCACTGTGGCAAAGAAAAAACTCCCTGAGAGAAAGTAGAAAGAAACCTTAAGAAAAACCAGACTCAATAAGGAACCCGTCCTTATCTGGGGGACATCACGTGCTATTGTTAATTACAGCATATTGTAATGATCAAATGTAATGTAAACTGTAGCTTTGGGTCAGTGGAGCAGGGTGAGTCCCAGTCCATCCTCAAAGCTCATCGAAATTCCGAGAGGCAAGTTTAACCCACCACCAAGAAAGAGAGAATACAAAAATGTGGATCAAAAGACCAGCTGTGGTGACCCTGAACAGGAAGCACCTAAAGGAAACAACACCATAATTGCTAGTGCAACATGACATAAACAAATCCTTCTCAGTTGATTACACAAGCCGTTGCTTTAAAACTTTCAATTGCCAGATAAGAAAGAATCAGGAATTATCTCACTTTTTTGTGGTTCCAAAGGCTTTAGAGGAGAAAATGAAGCTAAGCTGCTTAATCACAGCCAGCTCTCCCTGCTCACCAGACCATCAGCAGTGTTAATTGCATATAAATGCTGAAATCTACACAATCCTCCAAACTCCGGAGCAGACCTGTGAAATCCGATCTTGAATCCGATTCTATCCACACCCCAAGCTGCAACTTCCCTCTTTCCCATAAAGGAATGTCAGTGCATGATGGAATGTTAGTTTTTGGAGTCGGGTGTGAAAAGAAACTTTGTGAGAAAGTCCTGTCTGGTTTCTGACTGGCACACAGCCTTGCTGCTTTCTTTCTGTTTGCTCAGTCTGTGTGTGTGTGTGTGTGTATTCAGGTCTTAGCTTGTCCTTGGTCAGAAATAGCCACAAAAATGAATTAGATGGCTTTGCTTAAACAGTAGCAGACTCAAGCTAGTTGCAGGCTGTCCATTAAAGACTGGGCCGAAAGACTAAACAGGTAGTGGTGGTTTGGTCAGTTTACATTTCTGACATTTGGCAGATGCCCAGACTTACATTTATCACATTTTTTAAACCAGCTGAGCAGTTGAGGGTTGAAGGCCTTGCTCAGGAGCCCAGCAGTGGCAGCTTGGTGGTAGGGATGCTGGGCGGAAACATACACCTCCTCATTTCACATGGCAGAGTAGTTTTTGGTAAAATGTAGTTAGCTTTAAATGCAGAGATTGAACAAATCTGATGCTCTCTTATATGTTAGCAACTAAACACTAAAACACTGCTTATATGGTTAAGCCTTTTATTTGAGCAAAACAAAGGGGTTTTTTTAAAACCAGATTGATTTGTTAATCACTCTGTATCAACAAACTCAGAAGTACATTTAGTTCAGTTCCAGATGGTGAAGTTTTTTTTTAATGAGCCTTTCTACTTTTCTGAACTATTTCCAAGGGCAGTCCAACCACCGCTAAGCTTCCAGTCAAAGCTCAGTGTCTCTGTTTCATCCACTTGATCCCTTTAATCATCCACATTTTAATGATTTGTCTGGATGTGAAATCCCCCCCGTCTCTAACCCACTAAAAATAGCTTTGAAATGTCTGAGACTGGAAAAATCAGAGCTGTGAGACTAAAGACAGCCATGGGATTTGGCCCATTATTAAAATATTCCTGCTTAGTGAGAAGGGAGAGAATTATTCACATTTAGTCTTTATGTTTTATTTTTTTATGTCCGCCAGTTAACATCGTCTGAACTGAATCATGGCGTGGTACTGTAAGTGATGGCAAGGTATTTGCTTTTCAATACAGTCTTTCTTAAGCCACTGGAAAAACCTGGATGAAGCAGACTGTTCTTACACACTCATAGTCCCATAAATCTCATCTCCGAAGAGGTATTCTGCATTCTTTCGAAATGACTTCAGAACTAAGAAATGATGGTGTATGTTCACCTCCAAACAGCTTCTAAAATCCTCAGGAGTCCTTAAAGAATTATGGGATACATAAAGCTTCCTTCTAAAAAGGAAGTCTTATGTTGAAACTCAGAATCCATTTTTCTAAGTGGTGCTTGCAGGGGGTTTATTTCACTTGAGTCACAAAGTCTTCAAGCAGGAAAAATGGGCCAAAACTCGGCTTTATTTGCAGTCGCAGTTAATAGAGCTCCCAGAAGGTTCGGCAAAAATAACACCAGTTAAAATCGAGGTCCCCAAAATTATTCTTTTCATTTACCCCCTGAGCCACCTGGCATTTCCTGTACTATAGCTTCGTAGGCTGCTTTAATGATTGCAATTTTAATAATAATAATTCACTTAATTAACCTCAGTGAATGACAAACATTCAAAAATTCATTACATTTACATTACTAGCATTTGGTGGACAGCCTCTTTCAGAGCAACTTACATTTATTCAAACTTGCTTATGCAACTGTGCGGTTCAAAGTCGAGAGTCCTTCTAAGAAGCCCAGCAGGAGCAGGTTGTGCGAAGAATGAAATGATTTTCTGATAAGCAACCCAATATCTTACACACGGAGATACCACTTCCTACCATCAGCAGGCATTACATCATCAGGTATTACATCAGCAGATCTGGCATCACTTTTTACTTTACTTTGTCAATGTTCAAAAATATACAATGAACTTTTAGGTGCAACAAGCAGGAATTAGATCATTAGGTTCTACATCAGCAGGTATCGCATTATCAGAGCTTATGTCAGCAGATATTACATCATCACATCTTACAGATGTAATATCTAATCTCACAGCATTAGGTTTTACATCATCGGATTCTACATCAGCAGGTATTACATCATCAGATTTTACTTCATAAGTTATTACATCATCAGATCTTACATAGATATTACATCCTCAGGAAGTAAGGTACCAGATATTACATCAGTTGGTATTACATCATCAGGTATTACATTATGAGATTTTACCTCAGTAGGTATCAAACTATCAGATCTTACATCAGTAGGTATTACATCATCAGGTATTACATTACATCATCAGATCTTACATTAGCAGGTTTTACATCATCAGATTTTACTTCTGTAGATATTAAATCATCAGATATTACATCAGTAGGTATTACATCATCAGATTTTACCTCAGTAGGTATTACATCATCAGATTTTACCTTAGTGGGTATTACATCATCAGATCTTACATTAGATTTTACATCAGCAAAAGAATGACTATTTAAATCATTTTATACATTGATCAGTTAGGAGTTATATTTTAATTATTTTAATTAATTAATTTTGTGATGTCATCCCAGGATATTACACCCCCCAGCCAGCAGAGGTCACCCTATTTTTGAGTTTATAAAGCAACCTCAAATATTAATTGGAGTTCAACAAGTTATTCAATTCGATTTAACAAGTGTTTTTTTTTTATCTTTCTCCTATACTGCGAACACTGACCGTCTCCTCTTTCTTTAACACCTCTCTGGATCACTGCCCTTTTTTTGACTTGTATAATCTTGATACTTTTTGGATTGTGTATTGGATTTGTCAGTTAATAAACCTCCAGTACACGCCGCCTCAAACCTCTCCTGAGTCCTGCATGTAAGAGTTTCCTCACTGATGGTTGGAGGAACGTTTCCAAGCCGTTTGGTGTTGTGATTGCAGGTAATTCATTTTTTAGCCACTGTTTTGGACAGTTTGCAAAAATGGAAACCTGGATGAACTTCTATGTCTCTTTGAAGAACCAAAGTACCAAAAATCAAAATGGAAGAAAAATAAGAGGCTCCAGAGAAGCTTTACAGACTGACCAAACTAATGCTCATTTAGATTTTTGGCACTGACTAACGAGTCACGTTACTAACATTAATATGTCCATAACCGATCCAACCTTAGTTACTCCAGAAAGCAAGTCTGTTTTGTTTGAGAGGTTCCTTTGGGTTCTTTTTTGGGTTTTTTGAAATATCTTTGTTCTTTTCATCTGTATGCATTTTTTTTCTATGCATTTTCACAGTTGCAGTTATTTTCTATGCATTCCTTTTTTTTCCTATTATTTTTTGCATTGTTTTTTTTACATGCCCTATAATTTGCATTTCCTTTTTTATGCATGCTCAGTTTATTAAATGTCTTCTGACAGTGATTAAATGCAATGATTACTGCGTTGACCTTGTCCTAACCCAAAAATCGCTCCATGCAACAAAAATCTTTTTTTTTTTTTCTTTTTTTGTGATTTTTGGCCTGATTTATTGTTGTTATTTAAGATTCCTGAGATCAGCCTGCATCAAGCTTGAGTACCAGATGCAGCAGTAAGTATCAGGAGCACTGCAAGATGTTCATACAGACACACATTCTGTCTCAAAAACACATTCTGTCTCTGCGGTGTCTGTAGATAAGCAGCAGACCAGACTCCAGTGTCTGAAGTTTACACGATCGTTCCAGTTTCACTACTCAAACTTCCAGTTAGAAAAATAAAAAGGTCTTCGTCTCTGTTTGGTCTCAGTTTTTCCTCCTGCTTTCCAAACACCCGCTTTATCCCACGCCAAAACTATCAACCCCAAAGCTTTCAGAACACCGGAGGAACGAATTGAGCGAGAGTTAATCAAATTAAATCCAAACCCACGGCTCGGGTCCAAATATACCATTATCCCGAGCGCTAATAATACACACGAGGAAGAGTAGCAGCTGGAGGAAACTGGCTCTGCTGCAGTGTGTGTGTGTGTGTGTCACAGCATGTCGTCTGGTGCCACTTGTCTAGCTGAAAATAAACCCCATTACAACCCTTAACAGAAGAAGTCTAATTAAAATTTACTTTATAATATAAATTAAAAGGTCAGTTGAAGTCTTCTTTCTGTAATAAGTAACTATGATCAGTGTTTTATTGGTGGACTTCTAAGGGAATTATTTTAACCCTTCTACAGAATAATTTAGCCACTTTTCAGACTAGGAATTATTCTGTAAATCAATTTGACGAGACTAGAACACTTTTTATCATGAAAGTCGACTAGAAAGCGATACAAGTACTAATACTATTATTTCTCTTAAAATAATTCAAGTACGACAACTGGAAGTGGTAGCTTAGTGGTTAAGATCAGTGTTCGATTCCTAACAACACCAAGTTACCACTGTGGGGCCCCTGAGCAAGACCCTTAACCCCCAAATGCTCAGTTGTAGAAATGAGATAAATGTAAGTCGCTCTGAATAAGAATGTCTGCCAAATGCTGTCAACGTAAACTAAATCTAAACCGGAAGATTGTGGGTTCGAATCCCAGCTTCACCAAGTTATCACTGTTGGGCTCCTAAGATAAGCCCTTAACCTGACTATGGGATTTGCGCAGTGGTTAAGGTGTTGGACTGCTAAATGGTAGATTAGGGTTCAATTCCCAGCACAACCAAGTTACCACTGCTGGGCCCCTGAGCAAGGCCCCATAAATGTAAGTCGCCTCTGAATAAGGACGTCTGCCAAACTTGAAGTCGTCTGTTTTTCTTTAGTATCTTTAATCAGTCTATAAAATGTAAAGTATCAGCAAACGGACCTATTTTTTTTTTGTTGGTATAATAACAGTAAACTGAAATAAACCTCTTTATTGTTCGGGAACTAAAGAGTGATTCATCAAACCCAAACGGATTATAGGAGGAAATAAAAACCCTCACTGTGGTTCTGAGTAATTCCATGTGGTTCCGCAAAAAAAGATGTTTGTAAACGTATAAACAGCATTACGGTAAGGGTGGTAATGTCAGGGTTCCACATGAGGTAAGAATTCCTCAATTCATCCTCTTTTTGTTTTTATTTCTTCCGATGAGATCGGATTATTTACACACGTCTAATTAGAATGCAATTCATTAGCTTCTCTATTCTATTTCTATCTACATGCCTGATTTTATGATGATGAGTTTATTTTTTTATTATTCCACACAGGATTTTTTTTTTTTTCACTCATGTTTCTTTTTTTTCCCCCCAGTGCATTTTTTCAATTCATTCCTTTTACCACACAAGCATTTTCTCCTATTCATCTTCTTTCTGTTTAACTTTTTGTCCATGCGTTCCTTTTTTGCATGTAATTTTTTTTCTGTGCAATTCTTTATTTTCATGCAATTCTACCCCCCCCCCCCATATTTTCCCCTTTTTATGGTTATTTTGTCCTCATACTTTCTTTTATCTTCAGTTCACCCATTAAACGGGTCACCGGTTCCTGGCAGAAAAGCACCCCTTATGATGATGATGATGATGATGATGTGAGAGTAGGAAGTGGTAGCGCAGTGGTTACCAAATGCTGTAGATGTAAATGTAATAATGATGATGATGATGAGGATGGCGATGATGATGATGATGATGATGATGATGTGAGAGTAGGAAGTGGAAGTGCGGTGGTTAAGGTGTTGGACTGCTAATTGGAAGATTAGGGTTTAATTCCCAGAACCACCAAGAAGTCACACTGGATAAGGATGTCTACCAAATGCTGTAGATGTAAATGTAATAATGATGATGATGATGATGATGATGGGTGGTCCTACATCAGTGGTTTTGTGGTGCACGGTGCCACACAATAATCAGAATCTCTGATTTCATGGCTAGCGAGGCTGATTACACCAGGCGCCTGTTTATACAAATGTCTGACTTCAGAACATTTATATAGAAAAAAACATCATTCAATCTGATTCGAATGACAACCTACACAAAGTAAAATGTGTCTGGAATCAATTAAACCTTTCATACATTTTTTTCTCTTTTTTTAACGAAGCTTAAGTTCGTAAATCCTCCCTATTTTCCGAAATAAGTGTGTGTGACTGTAGTAGAGAAATGAGCGGGATGCTAAAGTGCATTAGCGGTAGTACATTAGCCATGTTTTTAAGGAGTGTTCAATGTGTCGAGTTTTACTCACTCATTCACTCACTTATTCACTCAGAAACTCCTACTCCCTCATTCACTCACTCACTTACTCACTTACTCACTAACTCAGAAACACATACACTCACTCGGAAGCTCTTACTCCCTTATTCAGTAACTCATGCACTTACTTACTCACTCATTCACTTACTCAGAAACTATTACTCTATTATTCACTCACTCATGCACTTACTCACTCATTCACTCACTTATTCACTCACTTAGAAACTCTTACTGTCTTATTCACTCCCTCATGAACTTACCCACTCACTCATTCACTAATTCGGAAACTCTTACTCCCTTATGCAGTCACCTATGCACTTACTCACACACTCACTCACTCATTCACTTACTCACTCACTCACTAATTCACTTATACAGAAACTCTTACTCCCTTATTCAGTCACCTATGCACTTACTCATTCACTTACCCAGAAATTCTTACTTCCTTATTCACTCACTCATTCACTTACTCAAAAACTCTTACTCTCTTATTCACTCGCTCATGCACTTACTCACTCATTCCCTCACTCAGAAACTCTTACTCTCTTATTCACTCACTTATGCACTTACTCATTTACTTATTTGGAAACTCTTACTCCCATATTCAGTCACTCATACACTTGCTCACTCACTCATTCACTCACTCAGAAACTCTTACTCCCTTATTCAGTCACTCAGTTATCTACTAACTTCACTCACTTATTCACTCACTCTTGCACTCACTTACCCTCTTATTCACTTATTATCTCTTTTCATTTAGTCACTCACTCATTCACTAACTCTTCTACTAACTTTTTAGTCACTCATTCACTCACTCACTCACTCACTCACTTACACACTAATCTACTTATACTTAACCATCTTGCTCAGACACTTTCTCATTAACTCACACACTCACTTATTTACTCACTTATTCATTTATACTCATCTTACTGTCTCAATCCCACACCTGCCAGCTCTTTTTCTAACCCTCCCAGTTGCTCACACTCGGACTTGACCACTTCCTCCCTCCTCCCACTTTCCCTACTGCTCTTTCATACCCGGGCTTAACGCTTGCCAGTTCTTAATTAAGGGCTAGTAAAAATAATCACAGTGTTGCTAAGCTCAGGAGTTTTTGTGTGCTTAGTCCAAGCAGGCTCAGCGCTCCAGCAGCACGTTCCTCAGCACCTTCTCGCGTGTAGCTCAGCAAACTGAAACCGTTGGCATTTCTTCACCCCTCCTGCTGAAACTCATCCTCTTGCCACTTCGACCTAGCCGTGTTTAACCTGATGGAACTGAATTTTCTGGACTATCTCATGAGGAGTGACCTTAGCAGAAGAGATCTAATATTCCCTGTGTAGAGGTCAGGAGAACATCTGTTACAGATCCTACAACCTGAGATGTTCATTGGGCCGAATTCAAAATCACTTTGCTTGATTTCACAATTTTAGTGGACACAAATCTGGAACTCCACTTTCAACTTTTACAAGAGATAAAAGCCCACCAAAAGTCTGTTCCCATGATTCCACTGTAATATGGCTGACTGTCCACATGCTTTCTGTTTATGTCCGCTCTGCTCTCTCAGGCATCTGGGCCAAATGCTCCACATCGCCGCAACATTAATATCCTCAGTGTTTACAAACACCATCCAAGTATTTGTTAGGAGAGCACAGCTATGAAGGTTATGATAACTGTATGTTCTGCAAGCTTAGGCGTGATAGATGTGGGAGATGTTTGAGCTCAGAGGATGTGAATCTGCTGAATGATATTCATCTCAGCGAATATTTAGTGTTGGACTTTTATAATTTTACAAAACAATTCTACTTAAAATTAATTTGATAAAGTAAGTGCAGTTAAAGTATCAATCTAGAGTCTGTAATGTATTAGTGATGAACTAAGTGAACTATTTTACCGCTTCTTGTACTGTAACTCGACTGAGAATTATTCTGTAAATTATACACTGTTGCCTCACAGCGAGAAGTTCCTGGGTTCGATTCCCAGGCAGGGGTCTTTCCGTGTGGAGTTTACATGTTCTCCCGGTGCTTGTGTGGGTTTACTCCGGGTTCTCCGGTTTTCTTCTACAGTCCAAAAACATGTATATTAGGTTAATTGGTGAATCTAAATTGCCCATAGGGGTGAATGTGAGTGTGTGTGTGGCCCTGTGATAGACTGGTGACCTGTCCAGGGTGTCCCCCTCCTGCCTTTCATCCTTTCAGAGACGGCTGGGATAGACTCCAGCAGATCCCTGTGACCCCGAATTAGGGAATAAGCGGATATAGAAGATGAATAAATAAATTAATAAATGAACTTAAAAAGATGAGTTTGATTCCTCTAGAATACTTTTGAAGTAATACAAATACTAGTTAGTGTACTAATTATGTTCTACTAGTCTACGTTTTAGTTGATTAAAGTCAATTTAAGTGCTCTTTAGGTGTAAAACTAGTAAACTTTAAGAAGTCGTCTAGTTATATTTTGTATAAATGATCTTATATGAACTATTGATACAAGATTAATAAATAGACTTAATCCAAGTATAGAGCAGATAAACTTCAACTCGTCTGTAGATTTGTTAGTATAAGCAGAGTAAACTTTAATATCATTTTATATAGTATATCTTTAATCAGACCATATAACGTAAACTGAAACCTAATGATTTTCGACGGCATCCAAAGCGCCCCCCAGTGGGGCAATCAGACAACAATATAATAATAATAATAATAATAATAATAATAATAATAATAATAATAATGTTCAATACAATAACTGTCAATACAATAATAATAATAATAATAACTAATACAATACAATAATAATAATAATAATAATAATAATAATAATAACTGTACAATACAATAATAATAATAATAATAATAATAATAATAATAATAATAATAATAATAACTGTACAATACAATAATAATAATAATAATAATAATAATAATAATAATAATAATAATGATACAATAATAATAAACAGTAGCTGTCCACACAGTAACTGTCAGTGTCTGATTAAAGGATGGCCTTTAAGACAGAAAACATCCAGTTGGTGTGTATGAAATGAGGGCTGGAAACATGGGGGAGGGGGCAGTAAGGTAAGGGGGGTTTCAAATTAAATTAGAGATGTCTTTGTCCAAAAATAGATTGAGAACCACTGCTATTAGCAAACGTTATGTATTTTAGTGTAAATAACAGTACATCACAACAAACCTCTTTATTAT
Source organism: Bagarius yarrelli (assembly GCA_005784505.1). NCBI lineage: Eukaryota > Metazoa > Chordata > Actinopteri > Siluriformes > Sisoridae > Bagarius > Bagarius yarrelli. Next base: position 1,241,014 of record VCAZ01000121.1, read on the forward strand.
AATGGTGGGCTGTACTGTCAGTGACAAAACTATAGCTAACTGGCAGTTGTAGCACAGTGGTTAAGGTGTTGGACTGCTAATTGGAAGATCGGCGTTTGATTCCCAGCACCACCAAGTTACCACTGCTGGGCCCCTGAGCAAGGCCCTTAACCCCCAATTGCTCAATTGAATAAATGATAATATAATATTCAACTGCAAATGCAGTGTAGTGTTTTCGCATATCCCATCTTAGTAAGTTGGGGGGTCAGAGCGCAGGGTCAGCTATGATACAGCGCCCCTGGAGCAGGAAGGGTTAAGGGTCTTGCTCAAGGATCCAGCAGTGGTTGGCTTGCACCCAGGTGTTTCTGGTCTTCAGTTCAGCAACTCAGCACCTTAACCATTTGAGCCACCAATGAGATAAATGTAAGTTGCTCTGGATAAGGACGTCTGCCCAAATGCTAAAAATGTAAAAAATATGAATACAATATATGTAAAATATTCAAGTAAGAGAATTTAAGGTAGACCAAAAAAATAGTAGACTAGTAGAACATAACTAGTACACTAACTAGTATTTGTATCATGATTTTCTTTTGATAAAAATCTCCTCTCTTTAAGTTGATTTACAGGATAATTCTCAGTCGAGTTACAGTACAAATGGAGTCGATTTAAAAAGTAGTGTTATAAACTAAAAAGTGGCCGATTTAATCTGAAGAAGTGTTAAAATGGTTCACTTACACGTCCCGCCCCACCACTAGAACACTGATCTCGGTTACTTATTACAGAAAGAAAACTCTTTTATTTTGAGGATTTATACCTTAACTGACCCTCGGTTTACTTTATAATATGAACCAGTGAATCAGGCTCAAAGATTTGTTCATGAATAATAAATAAAAAAAAAGATTTGGATTTTTTTTTTTTTTTTTTTTTTTTTTTTTTTTTCGAAAATGGCATAAAATACTTTGGCGAGCTCTTTTTTTAAGTGTTTTCTGCAATGATAAAGTAATTAAAAACAACAATAACTGCCACAAAATACTATATCTGGGTAAACCACACTGCCCACGTCCTCACGTCATGTCCTCAGGTCATTAACTGGGTGAGTTAGTGGCTGTGGCATGATTTCAGCAATGCCTGATTGATGATATATGATTGGGGGCAATCTGTGTGTGTGTGTGTGTGTGTGTTTATGACTTCATCGATCTGCAATTCTGCTGGTTTTTTTGCCTATTTTCCATCTGCAGCTTGTCCTATTCTTAAACGCTGCCGTGAGCCTTCGCTTTGGTCTGCGACTTAAAGAAAAAAAGCCTGACCTTAATTACTATCACAGACTTTCTGTTAAATGTCAACGCTTCTCCTCTCACTGCTTCTTCTGAGCACTTTTTTCCACTTCGTAAGTTTTATAGGAGAACTGGGACCGAAATCCGAAACAGCTCCCGTAAGCTTGGAATTAATTGTGTCATAATTCCAGGAAGCAGAAAAAGCCAACATTCGGGATAATGTGCTACTGTCCAGCAAAATGATGTCCTTAGATTTTCTTGTGGGTGCAGTATTTCGTAATTATCCACGAATTGGTTTGTGTAACTCCTCAGTAACGGGTTCTTCATTTACTCCATCGGGGACCAAAACAACTGTTTGGAGGTGCCTTAAAAAGGACTTTGTGCTGTTAAATTGCCAATTTTTACTTAAATTTCATGAGCATCAAATAAGCTGTGGGGACGGAGTCTAATCAGCAACCGGGCTGCACTTTTCCATTCGAAAAAATGTTCTGGACCAGTGTTCAGATTCACCCAGTGGGCGGAGCTTTTACTTCAGACTGCAGCTTGAGAGGCGCCGTTTTTAAAAGTCGCTGAACAAATACAGATAAATGAACAAGAAGAATGAAATCTGTTAGTTTATTATTGTTCTATAGAAAAGACAGACGCCCTCCTCAACATCGGGTGGACAACAAAAATGTAAGACTGAATAGAAAATAGCAAAAAAATAAAAGCCTGTATGGTATATGAGGAAAAAGTGAGGAAATGGCAACCTCAAGGTTTAATCTATTTGCCATTCAAGTGACCAAGAAAGCCAAAAAATACTAAAAATAAATACAAAGATTAAAAATAGAGAGCGATAGCAAGAGACATATTTTTGAAGATTTACTTTATAAAGTATCTCTTAAACTTCAACAGTACAATCATCTGATCCTATTATAAATGTAAAGCCGTCTAAAATAATTATAAGACATGCCAAACTATGCTGAGGCTGTGGAAAGGAAAAAACTCCCTGAGATGAAGTAACCTTGAGAGGAACCAGACTCAATAGGGAACCCATCCTCATCTGGGCGACACCACATGTTATTGTTAATTACAACAAATTGTAATGATCAAATGTAATATAAACTGTAATCTTGGATCAGTGCAGCAGAATGAATCCTAGTCCATCCTCGAAGCTCATCAAAATCAAGGAAAGGGGCAGAAACCTGGTCATTGGTCCCTCAGGATCTGTCTCACACCATCACATCATTTCTCCTAGTCATTAATGAGTGTTTGGGATTTATCAGATCCATAAATGAACTTTAGAACCTCAGAAGAGACGCTGAGCTGAGATAAAGACGTCATTAAATAACTTCAGTCAATCCAGCCGTAGACGCCGATTCGGCCCATTGGTTTAGGAAAGCTTTTGCAGGTGTATTCATGTGTGTTTGTAGGGTCAGTGGGGTGGTAAAATGGTGTCTGAACACCAAACACACACACACACACACACACACACAGACATCGGCATCTCTGAGTCACTGAGAGGGGATTTCCTTTCACACAGAGCTTTTTAGTCCACACGACTGAAAAGCTGAAACAACATGCCTACCAGGCTAAACAGAGAAAAGACGCTGGTTGCAAATTCAACACCATGTCATTCTTTATATTATAAACCCGTCAACATTTAGTCTAAACATAAAGTAAGCGGTTTCTGGGATGTTGCCACGATCTTTACATTTAAAGTCTAGACAAGAAATTTAGCTCTTTAATAAACTTTTTTTGAAATAAAACACTCTGTCTCCATCTAAAATCTCATACTACTTAATGAAGTACCTAATTCGAGTAAATACGCACTTCCTGAGTTAGACAAGTACGTTCTGTATAGTATGATTACATTCAGGATTGATTTTACAGTTCTGTTACTCATTTATTAGTCACTCAACGGCCTGTAGGACCTAAATACATTTCAGATATGCTCACTGAATATAAACCGCATCGTTAGGATCAGTTTAGTTGAACTAGAAGAATCTGCTTTTAGCTATTACGCAGCCTGCAGCCTGCAGGAACCAGTGTTCAATTTAGTAGATATCTTTAAATCCAGTCTCCAAACTCATTTGTTTAGTTCTGCCTTTACTGAATGAGCGCTATGATACGTCCGAACTGGTTTTAATCGTTTTACATTCTTAGCTTTTTTTATTTATTTTAATTTCTTTGTTTCACTTTGATTTACCACTGTGTATGATATGTGCTACAGAAATAAACTTGCCTTGCCTTAGTGTGAATTAAATTCGGCTGTACAACATCCGCCATTTTGACACTGACACGTGACAAACGACATCACAATTTAAAGTAAGATAATGTAAAGTTCAACTTGAATGCTGGTAAATAAATGCAATTTAACCACAAGCAACAAGTGGGAAGTGGTGTCTTATGGTTAAGGTGTTGGACTACCAACCTGAAGCCTGTAGATTTTATTCCCAGCTCCACCAAGGCACCACTGTTGGGCCCCTGAGTAAGGCCCTTAACCCCAATTGTTCAGTTGTATAAATGAGATAAATGTAAGTTGCTCTGGATAAGGACGTCTAGCAAATGTAAGCAGCAAAGTTTTTTCTGTAGGTACTTACCTAAAGCGCATTAAAAATGCAGTGTCAGCACTTTTCCCCACTTCCACATATGAAGGGTCGTCTCTCCCGCGGGATCATGGGATAGTATATTGTCTATCGTATACATACTTTAAAATATGGGTGGGATTGATAGATCATCCAGGAACTTTTCGCCTACTAATATTTACATACTAAAGATTCTGACATACTACTCACCTCATACTCAGTTTTGCATACTATATAGTATTCCATTTTGGACAGAACAATTTATTTCTTCAGTATTTATTCCCCCAAATTATTGTATATAAATCAGTTTTATGCATGTGTTATTAGAATAAACCAGATAAACCAGCAGATTATTGTTTTTGTCCGGATGGCCGTCTAGAAGACAAGATATCTCTGGAAAACTGCCTCTGGGGCTTATTGTCTCTAGATGCTGATCCACCAACTGGGCTGAATACAGATTGGATCTGGTGGCAACGGTGAGCTCGGAATACAAAGGAAAAACATGACTTTAACTTCTTTGAAACTAGTCAACTTTAATTTAGTCTGTAAGTTTTAAAATAGTCCACTTACAAGTCCACACTAGTACAATGATCTTAGTTATTTATTATGAAGATTTAGACTATAACCTTCATTTCACATGTTCTTACTGTACTATGGTCCTAATTTAGTGCATGAACTCACAAGACGTACTTGATCAGTAAACTCTGTAAAAGATGAAGCTAACATTAACTTCAAATACTAATGTTACTTAGTGCTCTTTAATAGGACGCTAAAGCAACAATGTGCGACTTTAAAAGGTCAGGACTGGGATGGAGATTAATAAATTTGAAGCATGATGGAAGCAACATTGCGGGATTCTGATGTCAAAACTCTCTCCACATTATTATAAGCATTTGCCTGAACTTTGTCTTTTTAACTTGTTTCCTTCTAGGTCACTCTGGTGCACTGGATATAAATTGTTTCTTGCTGGTTCCCTGCCTCACCTTCATGCCTTTAATGGATCCTGACATCCTTGACATGACTCAGGTTTCATTTCCCCAGACCTTGGGTTACTCTGGAAGCTTTCTCAACACACCGTGAAGTCGCTATAACACGACACAGACCTCACAGGAGGAGTGAAGACGGTGATTGGATGCATAAAAAGGCACATTTGAGTCCAGCATGCATGAAGTAGGCTGCAGCAGACCTTCATCCACATGCTGAGTCTCGTGAGGACACAGTGAGAGCTAAGGTCAAAAGACAGAGCAAGGCTTTGTTAGAGCCGGCTCAAACAGGATCAACGTCTGCAGCGAGTAGGGGAGAGGAGTCCGGAAAGTCACATCAGGGCAGTTTTTAATGATATTCAGTCGAAATATGTGCTGCTTTTTAATGCCTGTCAAAACCCAGTGTGATACTAACTGTGCAAGGCCCAATGTTCTAACGAGAACTAACGAGGAACATGCAACAAGACTCCACTAGATGGATAGATAATAGATCTGCTGTCCAACTTAGTTTCTCTATTATTTAGACATGGCAATTGTTCTTTTCATATTTACAATATTAATGATTTCAACTTTTAATACCTACATCTGTGAACTTTACAGCAACATGGGTAGCGGAATCTTAGTGTTTAAGGTGTTGGAATGCTGATCAGAAGATAGTGAGGTTAAAATTCCAAGACAATTAAACTGCCACTGCTGGACCTCAGAGCAAGACCCTTAACTCAACTGCTCAGCGGTATAAATTAAATAAATGTAAATCGCTCTGGACAAGAACGTCTGCCAAATGCCCCAAAAGTAAATGTAACATTATTCCGATCAAGGTCATTTAAACACTCTTGATTCTCATCCACACACTCGGATACAGTGTTCCTCTTTAGAAGCTTCAGCTGCATCGAATCGCTTTGGCTGTGCTCATTTATAACCTCTGGCCTGAAGCATGTGTGATCTGTCCAATCAGAAAGCATTACGCCAGACGAGGTTAACATCATCGACCAGTGGGTAATGCTATATAAACCGTCGCATAGTGCTGTGCTACATTCTTTTTCTTCAGCGTGTGTGAGAAAAAAAAAAAGAAAATATGCAGCAAGAAAGCAGAAAATGACAACAGAAATTAAGTGGTGTGTTTATTCGTGTCCTAGATTCCTGCTTCAATTGGAGCATAATCCACTCCACAGAATCAAGGTTTCGCTGGCTGGGTCCCGGAGTCTCTGGGATCCAGCATCAGGAAGCTGATTTTCTGCTGAGGCTGGGCCTGCACAGCAACTAAGCTTTCCGTCATGTTATGTGAATTTTTCCGGTCCCCTTACATTTACATTTACATTTTTAGAATTTGGCAAATGCCCTTAACACAATTTTCGGGTTGGTAGTCCAACACCTTAACGATGAGCCGCCACTTCTCCCTTAGCAGCAAAACACCCCCAAAGCATAATGTTTCCACCCTCATGCTTGACAGTGGAGATAGTGTTCTTGGGGTCTTAGGCATCATTCCTCCTCCTCCAAACATGGTGAGTGGAGTTGACGCCCAAGAGCTCAATTTTGGTCTCATCTGACCACAACACTTTCACCCAGTTCTCATCTGAATCTTTCAGATTTTCTTTGTGAATATTCACATGATCTTTTGTTACCTTTAGAGTTTAAAATCTTATTGATTAATTGTGGACAGGTGTCTTGTTATACTGGTAACGAGCTGAGATGAGGAGAACCCCTTTTAAGAGAGTTCCTTTAAGTAAGTGCTAATCTCAGAAACCTGCAGTCCAGTATTCAGTTTTTTAATATGTGTCTTTCTAGATGTTTTTGTTGTCTCTCACAGTTAGAATAAACCAAACTTTAAAGGTATAGACTGATCATTTCTTTATCAGTGGGCAAACATTCAAAATCGGTTCGGGATCAACTACGCAGTTACCTCTGTGCCTGTACCTGCCTGTGACATATTGCTTTCTAATTGAACGAATTACACACCAAAGGTTATAAAAGGGCATTCCCAAAGCGTCTCGTTCCCTTGGTTATATATGTTACCAGGAGACATCCTTCAGCCAGTCCATCCAGTAAGGTCTTTTTTTTTTTTTTTTTTTTTTTTTTTTTTTTTTTTTTTTTTTTTTTTTTTTTTTTTTTTTTTTTTTTTTTTTTTTTTTTTTTTTTAGCAAGGTAAAAACTAGAGAACCTAAAGGAAACCCACATTGACACACTGAGAACAGGAGATGTCACAGACAGTAATACATTATCAAATCAGCCAAAAGTATTTTGGTTAAATATTTCAAAAAAAGTTTTTTTCTGATATATTTAGCTTTGACACAAAAAAATGTATTTTTATTTCCACCCTAAATCAGTTATTGGTCAGTTTATTTGTTATATTTTGCTATATTTTCAGATTCCAGCTCTGTTAGTAAGATTTAAAAAGGCCATCTCCTAACCACCTGGAGCTGAGTGAAAGCAACAAATGCTAAAACCCAGGACAGGAAGATTCAGGTTACACATCGATCTCTCAGCATGTCTCTGTTCAGAGACCCCAGCCCTTTTTAGAGTGTGTGGTGCTGCGACCCTGTCGTGCCCCATGCTAACTAATCCCAGACTGTAGCCTCTCAACAGCTCTGTTTTTACTGCAGATGCTTCATGACTAAGGCTGTTTGGATTGGCGTGAAGGGAAGCGAGGCATTGTCTGGACAGGATCTGGGTGCATATCAGGATTGTTGATTGTGCTGGTGCTAAGAGGGCAGGGACACTATGTTTCATTTGGACACATGAGTGTGCACAGCTAACCCAAGGACGCAGAACCGCCTGAAGGAAGACAGCACTTGTAAAAGTGAGCTTCCTGCCTGGTTAGCTTATGTATCTTGGCTAACAACGGGTTGGCGTAGTATCACTTTCTCCTGTGCGAAAGGAAATGTTTATTGCTGGCAGTGCAAGAAAGAGATCACATCCTAAACTTAGGCAAATTTGTGTTGTTTTACATCATTTTTAGCCAAGTTCTGAGTGTAAAGATAGAGTCATTTAGCTTAAACTAGCCTTTACTGTTGTTAATAACAGTAAAGCTTACAGTGGTTACGATGTTTGCTCATGGGTTTAGTTTCCATTTTATGTTTAGGGCCATCAATAAGTGCCTCAATTAATATTCTTAAACATCTTTTAAACAGTCTATACCGTGTCTCAGCTAAGTGTGCTTTCTGCATCAGACATTCAGCCAGCGGTCTGTGGGCGTGGTGGATCTAGAGAAGAGGTGTCAATCTTAGTTACTGAAGGGCCACCGCCCTGCAAAGTTCAGCTCCAACCCTGATTAATTGCACCTGATTCAGCTAATCATGTATTTTAGGCTCGTTTAAGAAAAACCATGTTTTGTGGTTTGAAATAAGGTTGAAACTAAGATCTGAAAAGCTTTTGTCCTCTAGGAGCTGAGTTTGGAACCCCTGATTTATACACCCCTATACAAGTATTGTGATGGGAGACTCCCATAGGCATAGGTCACCAGGTTATCTCCGGGCACCAACAACATACACTCTTTACATCTATGGATACTTTTCGCATAGCCAGTCCACCTTACTTTAAATATCCAACGGTTAAAGAAAAACAGAGAACCCAGTGGATCCAAATATAGTGTAGAAAAGAAAATTACCAGAACTTCATTTATTCATTTATTAATCCTACATGGGTCTATCCTATGTGACTCAGGGCAAACTCTTACCAACAGTATACACAAATTTTGCCAATTACTTTACAGTGCATGGCTTTGGACTAACAAAAGAAACCTGTGTCTCTGAGGGAAACGCCTGGATAATTTAACCACTAACCCTGTGGTGAGTTTGTTAACAACTAAAATTACTAATAAACATTTACAAAATATATCTAAAATAAAGTCTTAATTGTCTTTGATGAATGGGGAAAAGTATTACTCTAGACCCTGAGGTTTGTTTGTCATATTCAAACCTCAGGTGTGGTCCAGGACATGTATGAACATAATCCATCTCTATGTCCCAAGGCTCAGTGACAAATAGTTTTATTTGTACAACAAAGACTATTTCCTGTTTCAGGGTTTCCTAATGATTCTCATGTTCTCATCATAATGTCTCAATATATCCCGAGATGAGTAACACTATAAAGACCAGTCCAGCATTGCGTGAGGCTGCAGCAATGACATCATCTCCGTGATTATCTGATAAAAGACACATGACAATCTGACAAAAAAAACCCTTAGGAAGCCTGTTTATAACTGTTTGAAAGTTCATTTCAATACCAAAGTAGTTGAAAGTTAAATTAAATCTAGACAAACGTTCATCTGCTAGAAAACCCTTTGAGGAACGCTTTCCCAAGGCTGTACTCTTGACAAGTTGAAAAATAATGACAACACATGGCAACATTTGTCCGTTTGTCAAAACAACCACTGATAATCATAATGATAATGATGAAACAGAGAGATCCTTGGAGGGAAAAAGGTCTTTGTTTTGTCTTAATAAAAAAAAACCCCACAGGGTTCTGTAAAAAACATTGCTTGATTTTCACCAAGCTGAAAGTTACATTAATATGTTTACAGAAAAGTTCCTGGTATTCAGATTCAGGTTATGTTGGCAACCAAGTTATTTTTTCTGGGTAGGAAATTCTAATTATTAAAAAAACCTGCTTTAGTTTATGTCCGTTGGGTTGCCAGATTTTTGTGAGTGATGGAGTCACATTTAATCTAGAATAAAGATGTATATCAATTCTTTATAATGTAATATGGATTTAAGAGACATATTAGCACTATAAAATAGCACTTAATACAGAATACCATATTATTTTCTGCAGACAGTTATACATCTGAGAAATTGGGGGTTTAGGGCCTTGCTCAGGGGCCCAGCGGTGGCCTCTTGGTGGTGCTGGCAATCGAACCCTGATCTTCAAATTAGCAGTCCAACATCTTAACCACTGTTCTACCACTTTCCCTGTTATCTACACAACTTGTATAACACCACAAAGTTATACTCTATTTTAGGGGGTGCAGCAATACTATTTTTGAAAGACAGAGAAAGGATATTTTTGGTACTTGCTGATACTGTTACCTGTACTGTTTTGGGATGTGGGATTATCTGATTAACTCTTGCCATTTTCTCTCGTCTTGCAAGGGTTTACTGCAGGTTTGGCTGCCAAATGCTAACATTACTGCTAGCGGCAAATTATTCATCCTCACAGATGTTTTCAATTAGATCGCTTGTAATATAAGTACTTGTTTTCGTATCCCAGTTTTGGGGAAGTGGTAGCACAGTGGTTAAGCTGTTGGACTGCTAATTAAAAGAACAGGGTTTGATTTCCAGCACCAACAAGATGCCACAGTTGGGCCCCTGAGCAAGGCCCTTAACCCTCAATTGCTCAGTTGTATAAAAAAGATAAATGTAAGTCGCTCTGGATAAGGACGTCTGATAAATGCTGTTTGTTTTTGTGGAAAAAAAGTTTGTAGTCTGCCATGTCTGGGTTCTCATCATGAATTTTGAAATATTTCCACACAGCTGAGTCTGACATTCTTTCGCTGCTGCTGGAGTATTTGTGCACTAAATGTTCTATCAGTGACATCACAAGAGGTTTTGGTCTTTGGTATTTGAGTGAACATGAAATCAGTACCAGGCTGAGATATCGGTATGGGTATCAGTGCAGCTGAAATCGTAATGAGTGGTCCCAGTGTTCAACTAAAGGCGTATGTTAGAAAAGTGTGGAACCGAGACATGCCTCCATTTTAGACAAATTCTTTTTCAAAGAATAAACTCCTACAGGCGCATGACTCGAGTCGGTATTCGAGAAACTTATATTTTTCAGACATGTAGATGCATGTCTAGCATTTTCTTCTTGCTTTTGTTTGCTTTCCATGGCAGAATTTAAAAATGTACCGAAAACTGTTTATGTTAATCACTTATGCAAGAGTAAACTGTCCTCTCATTGGTCAGAGTTTGGATTCTGCTTATAGCGGCCATCTGTCAATCTGCAAGCTCAGAATTGTAAATTATTTATAAGCTCTGGTCATAAAAATGTATGAGTTTAAGCAAAAATCAAGGTTTAATAAGGACAACTTTGGTTTCAGTTTACCTCCTGTTGATTTTGAAATGTCATTCTGTCCTCAACCTCAGAAATCTCTGGTGCCAAAGCGCACCAAGCTTATCAAGCTCATCAATCTACACAATAATGCTAGTGAATTGCTCCAGAGGGCATTTTACTTCATGGTTTGATTTGTTTGGACAAACATGCCCTTTCAAAAAAAATGATTAAAGATTTACTAAATAAAGTCTTAGTGAAGTTTACTCGACTTATACTGGCAAATCTACAGATGAGTTGAAGTCTGTCTGTTCTATATTTAGTATTTAAACTCTTGATGAAGATTTGTATAGAATAAAAATCGGTACAAACTACTTTTATACCTAAAACATACAGGAAACATACATTCCGTACAGCATCCTGTTTTTGGTACTGTATAGTTTGGTTTAATGTTTGTATTGTTTATTTCACTGTCTGTCTTGCACTGTTTGCAGCAGGTTGCACACATGTACTTTATGTTGCTAAGACAATTTACTTTTTATCTTTATCTCTGTGTTGTTCTGTTAATGTGGCTCTTTGTTGTTATTGTTTTGTGTAACTTTGTGTTGTTTTTGTGTAACACGATGGGGTTGCTTCATTATTGTTTCATTTTACTGTGTACTGCGTTTGTACTGTGTAGTGTTCTACAAGAATCTAACTCGTCTCTTTAAGTTGACTTACCAAATAATTCTCAGTTGGGTTACAGTGCAAATCTAGTCGACTTTTTAATCGCCACACTAGACCATGCTAATTTTAAGCAGATTTTTAAGATGTCTTTCCACCACACCAGTAAAAAAAGGATGCAAAAGTCAGTTGTTTTTTTCCATTAGGCAACACAAATGTTTGCAGTCAGGACCAGATGTGAATCCCAGGTAGCTGTGCAACCAGACAATCAAGGTTTGGCCAGCTTTTTCATCAAGTCTGGGCAGCTTGTGGAGGCTTAAACAAAGGAAGTATTTGTGCTTAGGGGTACGCTGTGATGTATGAAGCCCCCTTGAAGCAAACCCTACCTGAAAACTCAACCCATATGCTGTTTCGATCAGATTCTGATGAACTGTAAAAAAGAACAAAAAACTATTCCCGACAGTCCTGCCAAGAAGCTTTGTTATAAACCAATGGTGATTTGGGATATTAAGAAAAGTTAGGTAAAATGTTTGGAACACACATGTACTACAGATTCTGCTGAATATTTACTGAATACAACCATTAAGACTCTCCTGAGCTTGTCAAATCCCAGGAACCGCAATAAATCAACCTCTTTCCTGGACACACTGTACATTCGAAAAGCCTTGGCAGAGGCTATTTGCCTCATGCAGTTAGTAGAAGAGGAGAAAGAGTGTAACACACCAGTGTTCTGTGAGACCCTACTGCTGCATTGCTTTCCACAGTGTCATTTCCTCCTGAGCTCTAAATTAATCCCGTTGTTTCCTTTCCTAATGCCAGCCCCGTTCTTCCTGGCCTTCGGCATTTATTGTGCTGTGTTACACAGTAAACAGGACCCAGCAGAGATAATGTGTACACCCCTCAGGTTTTACTTGTAGTGAAACATCTCAGTATGAGATTTGAGGGTGCAACCCATCAGATCTAATATCACCTGAAGTCAAGTTCCAAAATGACCCGGTAACGATGATATCATCTTCGTCGGATACCACTGAGACTCTTATCCCCCTGTAATTAACATAGCTCTATCAAAGCACAGACTCATAAACCACTTGTGTTTGTCCCTGGGCTTGCTTGCGTCTAGTCTCTAATCTGTGCTAGCCTGTATTTTATAACCTGATTTTTTTGGAACAGGGAAATTAAAAAGAATGCTTAGAGCTAGTGATTTTGTGCACCTGTAGCTAAGAATTACTTTGATTTTAATTTAAGACTCTGGTGGAGATCAAGGCTTCACCACAGAGGGTTGAATATGATAAGCTAGCAGAGCATGACAAATAGAATAGCTAAGGATGGCATAAGCGTAGCAAGTGTTATCAAGCAAGTCAGCTTGACCTCTCGCAAAGACAGGCACCTTTCAGTCCAAAATGAGTCTTCATTTTACTCTGGAGTGAAAGTTGGCCTGTGCGAAAAACTGTTTTCCATCCGACTATAAGAAACTCTGAAAGGGTAATAGAGGTTACTGTAATAAAGTTCAGCTGTGCTTTTAATCAAAGAAAGATGAGGGGAAATGTAATAAGAGCGGAGCAGGAACACTGGAATCTAATGCCACTTGGGACTTACCTTCTTTGGTAAGAATTTTGTAATGACATGACTATACACAAAAGACATAGACTTTGTGGTATCGGGTTTGTTGTTTAGGGCACGGCATGGAAGCCAAATAATCTGTACTTCGCCATTCATTTTGGTCTGGCGGTTTTTCTTTGTGGTGTTTGTTTCCACTTTGCCATCAGGTCAAGCAAGAATGGGAAATGATCTACTTATTTAGAGAAGCCCAAAAAAGGGAAAACAAATACAAGTATACGCCAAGATAAACAATGCATCAATGTACTGTACACAACAAAGAGATCCCATTTTTCAGACCCTTTTACTGCTTAAATTTACATTTCTGGCTTTTGGCAGATCTTATCTAGAGCGACTTGCCTTTTAAATAGTGTAGGGTCTTGTACAGGGCCCTAGCAGTGAAAACTTGGTAGTCCTGGGTGGTACTGCTCTGTCCAATTGACTGGCCCTTGCACCAAAAGTACCTGATTCAATCACAATAAATTAAATATTAAAGTTAATGATGTTTTCTGTTAGATACAGTCCTTACTATTGCCTCCGACATCCATTGCAGCAGTGGTGGCTCAGATGGCTAAGCTGCTGGGTTGTTGATTAGAAGATCTGGGTTTAAGCCCCACTGCTGCCAGTCTGCAACTGTTGGCTCCTTAAGCAAGATGGGATATTTGAAGAAACATATTTCACTGTGCTATAGTGTCTCTTGTCAAATAAAGACATTTACAATTATCTTTACATGGAAAAAAAAATTCTACTAGCTTCTTAATAGTGATTCCCCTCTCTGTGGGTTTAATTCAGGTCCTCCAGGTTCCTCATACCGCCTAAAAACAAATGAGTGGTCATCTGGCTATGAAAATTTCCCCTAGGTGTAAGACTTTTCAGGGACTATCCAGGGTATAATTTTAACTTACTGTATAGATACAAGCAATAGTAGGAACTAATTTCGGTTTCTTTAGGTTATGCACAGTAGTAGTTGAGAAACAGTCAAAAAGTCAAATAAAACGATGTATACACAATTTGTGATACTAATAAACTAATCAAGGTGTCTAGATATTTATTTATTTAATAAAATAACCCCTTTGTAAAAGAAATTGGTTGCCAATACTTTAAAAAATTGTTTAAACATACTAAAAATACTTCCCTTAACACTTGTGCAGATATTGTTTCTCCAAATTCTGGGATCTATAATGAATTACAACCTTGTCACATGATCCAATAATTCCTCAGACCATCTTATCCTAATCAACAGAATAATCATTGCTCTTAACACACGATGCTTTTAAACCGCTTCTTTGTGTATTGACCCTGTCTGTTTGTTTACTGAGTACTGAGTCTTCTAATCTCGTCCTGATGCAGTCTGAACCTTTACCTGTCATTTTTAATTTGTCTGCTTTCTTCAAGAAAACTTACAGTCACGTCTAAAACCCTTTCTGTTCTGGACAGTCACAAGAATCATTTTCAGAGCAGGAAGTCATTTTTATGGAAACATATTGCCAGCAGTAAAATTTGCATTTCTTTAAATGCATTTACATTTACAGCATTTGGTAGACTTCCTTATCCAGAGCAACTTACATAGTATATCTCATTTATACAACTGAGAAATTGGGGGTTAGGGGCCTTGCTCAGGGACCCGGCAGTGGTGGCTTGGTGGAGCTGGGAATCAAACCCAAATGCATTTACATTTACAGCATTTGGTAGACTTCCTTATCCAGAGCAACTTACATAGTATATCTCATTTATACAACTGAGAAATTGGGGGTTAGGGGCCTTGCTCAGGGACCCGGCAGTGGTGGCTTGGTGGAGCTGGGAATCAAACCCACAATCTTCAGGTTGGTAGTCCAACACCTCAACCATTAGGTCATAAAGTAAAGACCTTAAACAAGAAGGACTTATGGATTTTTTTCTGTCTTTTTCTGTCTAAAAAGTAGTGAGTTTGTGTTGGAACTGCAGTTTAATAAGTAATAAGTAATATTAAAAATATTAGAATCTTAGAGGAAATGGTAGCTTAATGGCTATATTTACGGCATTTGGCAGATGCCCTTATCCAGAGTGACTTACATTTTATTTATACAACTGGGCAATTGGGGGTTAGGGGCCTTGCTCAGGGGCCCAACAATGGTATCTTGGTTGTACTGTGAATCAAACCCACAATCTTCTGGTTACCAGCCCAACGCCTTAACCAATGAGCTACCAGCTCCCTACAACAATTAACCAACTAGGTTTTATTCCCAGCACCACCAGGCTGCTGTTGCTGGGCCCCCGTAGCAAGGCTGGGCTCTTAACCATCAACTTCTCAGTTGGGAAAAAAATTAGATAAATATAATTTGCTCTAAATAAGAGTGTCTGCCAAAGCTATTAATGTAACTGAGCAATTTTGGGTTTAGGGCCTTGCTTAAAGCCCCAGAAGACAGCTTGGTGATCTTTGAAATTAAACTCACAGCCTTTCAATCACCAATCCAACACTTTTACTATGTAGCTTTCATTGCTATTTTTATAATTCATAAATAAATGGACAATTATTGTTGTCCAAAAAAACGTTATGGGCATCACAAGTTCCTTCAGTTTTATTTCTGATAGACCGAATCAGGTGGGGTAGTGGTGGCTTAGGGGTTAAGGTGTTGGACTGATACCAGAAATTTCCAGCACCACCAAGCCACCACTGTGGGCCCCTGAGCAAGGCCCCTTCACCCCCTTTTGTATAAAAAGATATAAATGTAAGTCACTCTGGATAAGGGCATCTGCCAAATGCTGTAGATGTAGTTGTAGGTGTCAGAAGCTGGATGATACCATCTCAGATAATGATGATGAAATGGCGGAAGACCAACTGAAATGTCCCAGCATTAGATAGGGCAGGGAAACAAGCAGGACAATAGCAACTCAAGGAACATGGGTTGCCCACCCCTAAAGAAAACAAAAGAATTACCACATTTTCCTTCGAATACTTTCCATGAGTCTTAAATACATTTACATTTACAACATTTGGCAGAAACCCTTATCCTGAGGAGCCTGTTTTTTTAGTTAACTAACCACTTAAGGCTTAAGGGTCTTGCTCAGGGGCCCAGCATTGGCAGCTTGGTGGTGCTGGGAATTGAAGCCACATTCTTCTAATCCAAAACGTTAAGCACTAGTCTATCATTTAAATAAACAGATATTAATCCAGTAAAGCATCTGTCATGCACTTGGACGGACCTTTTACAAGCTTTTTTACTGTTTTTGGAAGACACTCCTCGTCTAAGAGTATTAGGGATTTGGAAGGCGCTGCTTTCTCAGGTCACTTGTTGACATTTTGTAGATTTTTAACTCAGACCAGCTTGTGTTTGCTTTCTGATGGTTTTGTCTCGAATGCGCTGCCTCTGATATTTACCTAGTACGAAAATAGGGTTGACCTTATAAGGTCATTGTTGATTGAAACTTTCCACATTTCCGTTCGTATGTCTAGCCGTACTGTTTGTTTTGGCCGAAACCCAAATCCCTGCTGAAAAGAACCCGACACCTTTTTACACATAAACTTTCTCCAATAATGATCTGTTTACGAAAAGAAATTGAGCAACATGGCAGACACAGCAAAACTCACACTGCAGTAACACAACATATTTTATCAACTAGTCCAGCAGTTCAAACTCAAAACAGGATTTTTTATGTTCTCAGCAATTTAAATTCAATTACAATAATTTATTTTAGTTTTCGATAAATATTTAGTTTTACATTGACAGAAACAGATTTTTTTCCCTGAGCAGACTGCGGTAATGAGAGCCAGAGCTACAAAGAAATCAATCAGTGAAAGCCAGAACACATTTGTATATTTTCTCTAAATCCAGGTGTTTGAATACAGTGGTGTTGAACACAGTGGTGTTCTGGGAAATGTTGCCACCTCATAGCTTCATGCTTCCTGATTTGAGTCAAAGGTTCTAATCAGATTACTGTCTGGGTAACATTGTACAACTTCTGCCAATGTGGGTTTCCTCATGGTTTTCTGAATTCCTCCTACCAATCAACCGATAGGGTGTAAGTAGATTACGGATAACTGCGCTCAGGCGCAACCTTCCTACTATATAGTATGTGAAATACAGTATGCGAGGCATGTAATATGTCCGGATTTCAAATTATGCATTCAAAAATAATAAGATTCCTGATATTCCACAAAAATATTCCATGAGCTCTTGGGAAAGACAACTTGCAAAGCTCTGTGGAAGTGCAGCATTGGAGGTTAATGAGAACAGGAAGCTATAAACATACAAGGGATGGGATTACATTTACCGCATTTGACAAACATCATCATCCAGAGTGACCTTCCATTCATCTCTTTTCTATATAACAAAGCACTTGGGAGTTGCAGTAGTGGCAACTTAGTGGTGCCGGGATTCAAACCAAGATCTTCCAATTAGCAGTCCAACACCTTAACTACTGCGCCACCACTTCCACTAATTAGCGGTAAACGACATAATAATGTGCTCTGTAAGAAGGTTAAAGTTTCTCGCACCATTTGGAGCCAGATGAGGAAATTTTAAGTAACTACACCTTCCAGTGGGGAAGTCATTATAATGTCTGAATGTCACGCTAATGCGTTTTAGGAACATTTGTACTCTTGAAAAACATTTTTCAGTCACGCTTGTTTTGACACATCTTTTTAATCAATTTTGTTCGGCTAAAAATATGTTTTGCCTCAAAGAAGTCCTATTAAATCTTATGGCCTTATAAGCAGCTGGTTATTGTAAGATAAAGTTAAGTTTTGTGCTCTGTATGCACAACGTAATAAAATATAATTAAAGAAAAAAATGAAAAAAAAAAGTTTTATATGTGGCTAATACAACCAAACGTACAACCCATTAACATGATTAACTGAAACCACATTAAAGCCAAATTTATAACATATTTTTTATATCATATTTTGTGAACTTTTATAAAATATGTTTATTTTCTTGATGCATGTTTTTATGATTTTAAGTTTTATTTAAATTAAGAAGCTTATGTTAAAAAAACCAAAGCAATCCTAGATTTTTAATATTAAGTCGAAATTAGTTGAGTTGTAGCTGTACGTAAATGTCTGAAGGCTGATTGGTGTCTCAACCTTATTCTCGTCATTTTGACTTTATTTTTGATATTTGGAAGCGGAAGCACAGTTGATGGGGGGAGTGGTGACGGAATGGTTAAGGTGTTGGACTGCTAATGGGAAGGACGTCTGTCAAGTGTCGTAATTCTAATCTTGTCATTTCGACTTTATTTTTAAAGTTTCTTAACTTTTTCTCGTTATTTCAACTTTATTTACATAAATTCCCCTTTTTTCTGAAATTTTGACAGTATTCTTGAAGTATTTTATGTTTATTCTTGAAATTTCGACTATTTGTGAAATTTTAACTTTCCTCAAAGTATTTTGACTTTGTAATCCAACTCCTTTCTGTAATTTCAACTTTATTCTTATAATTTTCACTTTATTCTTCATTTCAACCTTATTTTTTCAAGTATTTTCAATAAATTTTCAAAATTTCGATTTTGACTTGAATTATATTGACTTATATCTTGCATCAGTCTTATTGAATTTTTGAAATTTCGCCTTTATCTTAATGTTGACTTCATTCTTGAAGTATTTTGATTTATATTTGACTTGTGATTTTAACTTTATTCTTGTAATTTCAATTTTATTCTTGATATTTTGACTTTATTCTCTTAATTTTTTTAAAGATATTTCTTGGGGCATTTTGCCTTTATTTATAGGACAGACAGAGATGAAATAGGAGATAGACAGGGAGAGAGGTGGAACCGAAAGGGACTCGAGGCGAAATTAAACCCAGGTCGCAACAGTGCATGTGCCTTAACCCACTACACCACAGCGCCGTACCATTTTGGAAGTATTTAAACTTTATTTTCATTCTTTTGACTTTATTCTAGAAGTATTTCGACTACATTCTCGTAGTTTCGACTTTAATCTCGTAATCTTATTATAT
Source organism: Bagarius yarrelli (assembly GCA_005784505.1). Taxonomy (NCBI): domain Eukaryota; kingdom Metazoa; phylum Chordata; class Actinopteri; order Siluriformes; family Sisoridae; genus Bagarius; species Bagarius yarrelli. The sequence goes on from VCAZ01000121.1 coordinate 1,259,997, forward strand.
CATAATGTAGCATTAAAACGCTGTCCTAGTTTGTAGATGTGTTTATTAAGCGATATTGTGAGGAACACATGAGGGCGGGGCTTGACTGGAAGATCAGTAGAGTCGTTCTAGAGAAAGTGATAGTTAAAGCAGAAGCAGGGTGGGGACATTCGTGTGGTCCAGCGTAACTCAGACGCGAGAACACAAGCACACACCTGAATCATCTGAGAGATATGTCTGAGCAGTGCAGCCGCAGAATATTTCACATACAGCTGAAGTGTAATGGGACGTAGAAAACTGCGTCGTCTTTCCAAAAAACACAGAGACATTATGCTTGGATACTTTTTAGGATTTCATCCTGATTTTACAGCTTCTTTTGTTGGCCTTTATGTACTGTAGAATTGTTTAAAAAGTTCGAGGTCAGAAACAATTCATTCCTAATAAGACAGAAATGTGTTTTGCATCAGATTTAAATTTGAAGATTTTTACTCTGCAGTTCTCAGACCTCGAGTCTGGATTTTTTCTCTGGTAAATAGTAAAAAAAAAAAAGGTCTTATAACTCTTTTTATTTCCTGGCACGGATATCATTGCACACATTCTAAAGGACCGCCTTTGAACGTGGGCGAATCACAAAGATTGACCGGTTTACAAGAACAGCATCATAAAAAAACAATGCTTTTAAATAATATTTGCTTTTTTTTACAGGCTTGCAAAAATAAAAATAGACTTTTATTTTAAAAATGATTTTGTTTCCTGGCCTTAAATAATCATGAGATTTAGAACAAGAGGAAATAATCTGCCTTAAGATAAAGTTCATATTAAATTGCCCCCACATCCTCGGACCACATTCACCCTCCCCTCTTACATACACCGCCCAAACTCCTCTCCCAACCTCTCCCCCCGTCCTCTCCCGTTCTTTTTTTTCCCCTATGAAACAAAGGAAATTCTTTTCCAAGGCAAAGCTGGTATGTTTTCCAACCCAAACGGTAAAACTGCATACACTTACGGGAGTCTTGTCCGGTGGCACCCACTGCTTCCTTCTATAAAATAGCTGGATTCCTGCACCTGAAACTGTTAACACAGCTCATGAAAGTTAAAGCCAGCTTAAGTTTGTGGCTAGTGGTAGCGCTGCGATTTTTGGTTAATGTGTTGGAATGCTAATTGGAAGATTAGGGTTTAATTCTTAGCATCACCAAGTTACCACTGCTGGGCCTCTGAGAAAGGTCTTTAAGCCCCGAGATAAATGTAAGTCGCTCTGGATAAAAGCATCTGCCAAAAACCCATAATTGTTTTTGTAAGTTAGGCTGCATCCCAAATCAGACACTACTAAAGTAGATACTACATTTGAATTAGTCTGTCTTTCCTGACCCTTTAAAAGTATGTTCTAACCAGTAAAAATAAATTCAGGCATACTAAATCCACTATGATCATTTTGTTACCTGACAGATGATGTCACAACAGCATGAAACCACAATAACCACAATAAACAAAAGTGTTTCGCGTTTTGTAAAAACGCTTGAAAAGTGCCACATCACAGCTTTCTGCCATTTTTGGATGACGCGTCATGTCGTCCGTGACCTTGTGGGATAGTAAAGTGTTCATCGTATGCGTACTTCAGAATCTGGATGGAACATTAAACGTAAATGTCAATGTTATTTGTCACATTTACTCTACAGCACAGTTAAATTATTTTTTTTGCATATCCTGTCTTAGTAAGTTTGGGTCAGAGCGCAGGGTCAGCTATGATACAGCCCCCCTGGAGCAGGAAGGGTTAAGGGTCTTGCTCAAGGACCCAACAGTGGCAGATTGGCTTAAATCATCCAAGCACTTTTCCCTCCTGTTATTTACCTACTGTTTTTCCGCATACTGTATAGACGGGAAGTATGAAACTTCATTTTCAGCCTTAATGTAGCTTACACTGAAATCCAGACATGATCCAACGATTACCTAAACCACATTAGGACCACATTAGGATTTTGGCTCAAATAGTTTGCAATTGCTGGACTAAAAGTTCTGCAACTTTAAAAAAACCCAAAACATTGCATTTGAGCCAAGACCAAATTGCTGACCTTCCTTCTTCCTGTTTATGCATTCTGGCACTAATCAATGAAGATCATGTGCTAGAACACTGATACGCAGATAAGTGTACCCTTAGAGCACTAACAATTCCTGTGCACCGAAGTTTGGTCTGCTTCTATTTATCTCTTGCCCGGGGCCGAGCAGTAACAGCCTGGTGATGATGGGAATTGAACCTACAATCTTTCAATTGGTAGTCCAACACCTTAACCACTGGAATGTACCACCCAGGTTTCTTTTATTCTGATTTTTGTGGAATTTCCTCCTTGTGGAATTTCCCCCCTTGGCTTGCTTATTAGTTATCAATGTATATATCAAAGTATATAAATATGGATAATATAAATGAAATGATTTATCTCTGACCTTAAGACCTCATAAAGTGGTTAGGACCCTCTTTACTGGATCCTAAACTATAAACATACCAGCGTTATTTGGTGCAAGGAAAGCCAAGTGATCCCAGAGGAATATTAAGTGCTGCACAGGGGATAACGGTTTAAAACAAGTGTTGCTGAGGTGAAAGCAAACACATTAGGATTAACCCCAAACCCCATTAACCCATATACTAGGGTTCCTATAGTTTTTCTAGGTGATATTTTATTGTGATATATTAGGTTTGGGATGAGGATAAGGTCAGGATTCAGAGCCTATTTTTATTTACATGTAGCTGACACTTTTTTTTAAAAGCAATTGATTAAGAACACCCCAAAATGAACCTACTATACTTTGTTAAGGAGTCAAAATGTTTGTCACATAGAAAATCGCATTTAGTACCAGACGCAGTGAAATGCTATTCAAGAAATGAAAAGTCAGACAGAGGGAAGAAACATGGGGGAACATGGGAAGATTGCCCAAAGTGCAACTGCATATAACTGTGTGTGTGTGTGTGTGTGTGTATGTGTGTGCAAAAGAGGAAATAGTCCTATAAAAAGTCCTATAGGTTTAGTAAAGTCCAGGCATCCTAGGTGTTCTGGTTAAGTCCATTCAGTCCATTGTTGTGATGGCTGAGATCTTTCACAATCTTCTTGACCCTGGTCAAGAACCGTTTACTGTAGATAGAGTGCAGACCTTTAAGACTTGTGCCGGTGCATATGACTGTTCCTAAATAGCCAAGTACCTGTAAATTGTTGCTCTTTTTCTGCTTATTCCCATGCTTGTCCTAATTGATAGGTTTGTTCTTGTACCTTGGCACATTAAGTATCCCTGTCCTCTTGGTTTCACGCCTATGGTTCTTTTTAGTGCCTGTGTTTGTACTTGCGCTTATGCTCCTACTCGTGACATGAGCCCTGCCATGAGGTCAGAGAACATGAAAATGTGCCTGCAGCCTACTGACAGACCTGTCATTGTGTTTGTGGCCTCTGCTAACAATATTTGGTTTGATTTAAGAAAATCATGACGCAGTTTCCACCACTGGGGCTCATGACTGCAAGAACTGTCCTCTAAATCACCAGCATATACTATAAGTGACGAAATTTAATATAAAGCACTCTGACTTAGCCATACATAAATCTCGACAAAAGTCTGGTTTCAGGTCAGCAGCAAGACTTGATTTTGACTTACAGCGAAAAACACTGGGCAATTAACTGCATACATGTCCTGAATACAAAAACAAAGAATGTCTGAGTAGGAGTCACAAAATTTTGGGCTAAATTTACTCTTGCCATTAAACTTATACATTTATGGCATGTGCCTGCAATTCACTTTAATGAAAGTATAAATAAACCTAGACAGATTTGGAAAAAAAGTGGAAAAAGATATGAGTGTTTTTAAAATCAGGATATAAATATCTGAGAAGCTTGAGCTCATATGGCAGAATTCATGGGCTGTAATTGTTCCCAGACCTGCTGGAGCGCAAGGAGGAAGAAAAAGACTGGGGGAATAGGTAGCTACATAAACACAGCCATGACTCATGGAGCAGAACTCGTTTCCTGTTAAAAAGGACAACTGAAACGCTGTGTTTGCAGTTAGAAAAAATAGAGCCTAACAACCTGTTCAGCCACCAGTCAAGAAGAATTGATTGAAGAGTTAGAATAGAGCCAGCGCATAACCGAGTGATGTTGTCATTGCCTTCACTTTCTGTCTGACCTCTCAGGCACTAATCGCTATCCTGTTACACTGGTCCATGTAGAAGGAACATAAGGTCTGCACACAAAAGAGTGTGTACTCGTTTTGGCTGCGCAGACTTGCTTACTGAAGCACATAGAAATCACATCAGGGAGTTTAAAGTAAGCTTTGTTACTCATGCTGTTATTCCAATTCCCATTTAAAGCTAAATGTAATCTTCAGCATGGATACACTTAATTCCGTTTAATTTTATAACACATTTCACAACAGACAGTTTTACATCATTCCAGATGTGGATTTGATCCCTAAAAGAACGTCAAGGGAAAAAAAGTAGAAGACCCAATATTCCCTGAGATCCCACAAGGAAGAAATCTTGACCAGAACCAGACTAAAAGGAACCTGGGTAATGCCATCCAGAACTATTAATCTTTCTCAATCGTTTACTATGAGGATGCGGTAGCTAAGTGGTGGTCAAGTGGTTGGATTTTCACCAAGCTGTTACTGCTGAGATCCTGAGCAAGGACCTTAATGCGAGGTCGACGCTGCACGATTTTAGCCCTAATTTTTAGCTGCCAAAAGGTTATGACAAATGTCTTCAATCTTAGGCAAATCAGTGCTCGTTCACGCTAGTGACAATCATGCTAGGCAAATTGTCAAAGGCGATCTAAGAGGATCTAAAAAAGATTTGCCGGCACCTTTCAAATAGTTAGCATGGTAAACATCTGGAGCTGTTTGCAATTTAAAAAGTCTGCTGTGTGAAATGACTGAAAGGTACAATGGCGATGACTTACAGCCAATGAGAGAGCAAGATATAGAGCAGCAGAAAGTTCGGGAAGGAGTTATAGACCAGTCGTAAATAGCATGGCCCCCATCTTCTTATATATATGCAAATCAGTGTATAGAACATTTGTATTGCAAACTTCTTGCGGGCTACAATTTTACTAACTTTTCCAGTCTCGCTTGAGAACTCTGATCTTATGTTATTTCCTAATCTTCACCTTTGGTTGTGAAGAGAGAAAGTTGTCTGTGATTCTTTTTATCGTAAAGTCCATTGGGCAATGTGAACACAGCAGCAACTAAATGTTACCCCAGATAGTTGTGCAATATGAAATCAATGTGATCCGACGACTTTAAACATTGTGCAGTGTGAACTTAATCTAAATCTCAACTACTCAGTTGGATAAATGAGATAATGGATGGATGCTATATCTACAGTAGAAGTTCTCCATAAATACTAATCCTAGACTATCCAGATGAGATTATGTCTTTGAAGGAAACCATATTTTTTTCAGTAGTGTTAGGAAATGCAATAAAAACAGTAAATTAATATTTTCGCTGTTACATCTGGACATCTGTGGAGGCAATTCAGCTTCTTTCACAATAAACGTCTGGAATGATTCACTAAAAGGAAGGACAGATTGTGTCTCTTTTGAGTGTGTATTTACTCTAAGGTAAATTCAGCAATCATAAAATTTGCAATAATAGTCTAGGTTCTACATGTACTAGTGCTGTTATGCTTTGTAAGTGGGGACCATAGTGAATGCTGTTGTCTTTATGTCGCCTCATGGCTGATGCATGCAGAGTAATTGTTAATGGTAGACATGATTTATTTTGGGCATATTTACATTTACATTTTCAGCAATTGGCAGACGTCCTTATCCAGAGCGACTTACAATAATCCCCCAACTGAGCAATTGGGGATTGAGAGCCTTGCTCAGGGACCCAGACGCATGCTTGGTGGTGCTGGGAATTGAACCCGGATTTTCCATTTGGCAGCCCAACACCTTAACCACTGAACTGCCACTTCCCCCAAGGCATATTTTACCTTTATTAGGAAGACAGTTTGTTGAGTAGACAGGAAGTACAAGTCCATTGTACATGTCCATAGACACCCATTTGAGCCTTGGCATGTGTGCACGGTAATGGGTTGGCATCCTCTGAGGGTTTGGCTCCCTGGTCTTTATAACCCTGTTTCGGATTAGTAGTATAATAGATGGATTATTATATCCTAAAGTGGTTTTTTTTCTTGTTATACCAAAGCAATCTGGCAACAGACACAAAAACGAGTCCAAATGGAGATGCCCTGATCGAGGGGTCAGTACCAGGTTTCCCAAAAAGATTTGAAGATACCAATAATATTTCTGGCTTAAACTCTTTTCAGGGTTGTATACCTCATCTCGAAGGTATTTCTCTGTGGGTAGGCAAAGTCGAGAGTTGGAACATCTACAAAGATAGATTTGAGGTGGGAGATTTATTGATCAGTGGGGGTGATAAGGACTATGTAGGATAAGGTCAGAGTTTCCAGCAGCTGCTTTCATGTTACTCGGCCTGACTCTTTCAGTAGAGAAGGAAAAGAAATCCTGTCTGAATCACTCACCAAACCTCCTCAGATTACTTATTATCAAAGTATGCAGTATGAAATCAAATACCCTGTCGAATCAGACTGAGGGGTTTTGTGCAAAAAAAGGGCATCTTGCTTTGTTTTACATCTATTATAAAAGTGTTTATTTTTTTTCACACCGTTACTGTGATATCTCTGATTTGTTTGCTTTGGCAATGCTCCATGCTGGGCCTTTTGTTTAGAGATGAGTTATGCGCTGAAGCTCTTATCGAAACAGGAGGGGGACCAGATAGCTGAGTTGTTTTTGTGCTTGGAATTCAATCTCGAATCCTGGTTCATATCTTCAAAGTCTAACATACTCACAAGCAAAAGCAAAACCAAGCCACTGAGTCGCTGGTTTTACCTTTGGGCCTGTTTGTGGTTTGGGCGGTTTTTCATCAACATGAAACAACTGGAAAAATTTGATTTGTACCTCCCTCCTGAAAAAATGAGTCATAAATATATATTAAGCATTAAAAAGCTTTTAAAGCCACCCTAGAAGTTGAGAAAAGCTTATTAAAATAAAGAAGCTGAGGCTCAGAGGTGATTGAGGTCTGGATGGAAGTACCAGGCTCCTACCGCAAGCTCACACCCTGCTGCTTCCTGCCAAAAAGCCCAAATCTTTGTGACCAACTCAGATTCCCCTAAGAAGTCCATCACGTCATTGAGCCTACAGTCACACTTACTCACTCTTTACTACGTCTGGGCATGCTGAACACTCCAAGCCCGGATCCAGACCACAGGCGGCCATGCTACAGCTGCAACTTCAAGCCAAGTCTGTGAAATTTCCTGCTAAATCATTCTGATGAAAATCATGTCTGAGCAACAGAGCGTCTGCTTCCAACAGGCTCAAAACTGGAAATGAAGACCGATAAGCATTCAAGCAATACAAACAGATTGTGAATAAATGAGGCTGGAGAGCTGCAAAAGGAAATATGTACACCAAACAAACGCATACATACATGAGCGCAAAAGTAATGATGTGTTACGAAATGCTTCATGTATTTAAAGACATAGTTAATAAAGTCAAATTTGCCAAAAAGTTGGCTGGTTTAAAAGTTTCCATGGCTTTTAATGTGTGAAGTGTCAGTAGACCAGAGACTTCTTATTTGTTTCTTAGATTCTTATTTGTGCTAAGAGTATCTTCAGATCAGCTTGTTTACCTTAGTAGGTTTACACCAGCTCACTTGGAGAAAGTTATGGTCCAGCACCAGGTGTTAATACGCATTTTTAAAGTATCGCATCAGAAATGACTGATGGAAATGACAAATTTTAAATAAAAAAATTTCTTAAATCGAAAATAATGTTTTTACACTCGATTGAGGTGGTTTTTTGACTTGTGCGTAATGCAAAGGGAGGTGGAAACATTTGATGAACAAATTCTGACCTGGCGAAGATTAAACCCATGTGACTAACCTGTGTTTCCACTGATAGTGTTTTTCTGGTTCCTTTGAACAACATGGCCGCTAGCAGCAACAGGTGCATCTGGACAAAGCAGAAAAGCTGTAATGTCCGATGGTATAATTTAAGTCTGGTCTCCATTATACTTTTTTTGTTGGTTACTCTGAATAAAATCTGATGTAGCAAAAATCAAACCCATGTGACAAATCAACTGTTTCATCTACATTACATTTACGGCATTTGGCAGACGTCCTTATCTCTTTTATACAACTGAGCAATTGAGGGGCTTGTTTAGGGGCCCAACAGTGGTGGCTTGGTGGAGCTGGGAATGAAACCCACAATCTTTAGGTTGGTAGTACAACACCTTAACCATGAGCCACCACTTCCATGAGCCACCATTAGGCTCGCCTTATTTTAGTTACTACTATTTTAGTTAGGTTACCAATACCACCATTTGCCTCTTGAACAACCTGATAAAAAATGCACCTAATATGCATTTGGTTGTTTTTCCTTTTTTTTTTCCAGTTTTGAAAAGATTCGTGTCACGTTCATGTGACTTACAGTAAACTGCCCATAGTTGCAGAATCCCTCTTAAATAGTCATTATCATAGAAAAATGTTTTCTTAGATTGGAGCTGGAAGTCCTGTAAGCTGAAATGATCACTTGTTTTGATCACATTGTTGAGTCACTTTGAGTTTTTATATTTGGCATCTATTCTTGACAATGTTAAACATCCTGTTCTGTCATAAATTCAGACATCTTTAAAATACATTACATTTACATTTACAGCATTTGGCCGACGTCCTTATCCAGAGCAACTTACATTTATCTCTTTTACACATTTCAGCATTTGAGGGTTATGGGCCTTGCTCAGGGGCCCAACAGTGGCAACCTGGTGTTGAGGATTGAACCAGATCTTCCAACTAGCAGTTCAACACCTTAATCACTGTGCTGCTACTTTCCCTAGATGTTAGCAATTGTCATAAATATTCTGTAAGTTTCGCAGTCTGATTAATGTTCAGATACATATTAAGTCACATGACACATGCAGAAAGTTGTTAATAATTAACAACATATTTTTTGTTGTTGTTTGGCAATGAACAGGCAAAGCTATTTGTCCACCCTAAAACCATTGAAACTTTTTAAGGGTGACCAATCAATGACCTCGTTATTTATTTATGTTATAGATATGATTACTATATGTAATGTTAGTGAGTAATTCTTTATTTGTCACTTTAACATTACTACAAAATAGAATTCTTTTCTTCACGTACTTCAGTCTAAAAAGTTAGGACCAGAACACAGTGTCAGTGTTGATATGGGTCCCATGGAGCAAAAATGTTTTATGGCCTTGCTCAAGGGTCCAACAGTGGAAGCTTGGCAGTGGCTGGACTTAAACCCAGATCAACAACCCAGAACCTTAACCATTTAAGATACTATTTAATCTATCCAAATCCAGCTACAGCTATGACTCCTTTCCGAACCGTAACTTACTGCTACACTGACCAGTTACAGATGTGACTCTTTAATAAACTTAATCTCAAGCTAATTTATAACCCATTAAAGCTATGAGTCATATACACCAACCACACTTTAACCAGTTACAATTTTCTGGGTTCCACATCTTCTCCCCATGTTTAGATGAATTTTCTCCAGATGCTTTGGTTTCTTCTTGTTTGGTTTACTTTAAGTTTATAGCATTTGACAGATGCTCTTATTTAGTTACGTGCAAATGGGCTCTAAAGTCTCCAACAATAAATACATCAGTAGTGGTTCAATAGAATGCAGTCTAAAGCTACCATGGCTCCATCTGAGATTGCATGTTATATAGTAGGTCTTTATTTGTCACATAGACTTATACTTGCATATTCCAGCTTAAAAAGTTGGGGTCAGAGCACAGGGTCAGCTATGATACAGCACCTGAAGCAGGTAGGGTTAAAAGTCTTTCTCAAGGACCCAATGGTGGCTGACTTGCGGTGGTGGGGCTCAAGGCCTGGTCTTTCTGGTCTTCCAATCAACATATTAGCACCTTAGCCATTTGAGCCACAACTGCCCCAAAGAGGTCAGTAGTATGTCAGAATTCTTAGTTTGGCAAATATAGTGGGTGAACAGTTTCCAGATGACTACTTCCACCACGATTTTGAAGTATGCCCCCAATGTACACATCCCATGACTTTGGGAAGTATGTACTTATTTAAATGTAGTACATACTTAAAAAGTATTACAGTTATATAGTAAGACAGCAAAAAACAAACTAAGTGTCAAAATGGTAGTCGAGTGTCAAAATGGCCTTAGACTAAACAAGCACCGTAAAAAACTATAAGTATAAAAATGGCCAAATCCTTCTGATATTGTAAAAGAGGTGCCTGAGAAGATTATGTCAAATTAACAATGTGGGGGTAAAAAGGACAGTTGATTGTCCATGATTACCCAAGCAGTGGCAGAAGGGGGATCAGCGTGTTAGCCATAATTTATTGGCTTTGCTAATTGTACTGTGGTGTACTAATTGCTTATACTGGAAAAAAGTTTTGTAATAGACTATTTCTGATGCAATTCTGACCTTTTCCCCCATGTCAATGGGACAGGCTTTGGGTCGACCATAAAAAAAGACCATTTGAGCTCACACTGTTTTTAAAATCATTGTTGATATATTATAACTCAATTCTGAACCCAACCTAAGAAAGGTCATTTGTTACCAGTAACTGATATGACTTCTTTATGAACCCCTTTTTCGAACTGATTTGTAACCAGTGACGCACACAACTCATTTATGTACCCTGCCTCATACTGATTTGTAACTAGTAATTGATACCACTCAGTTTTGTACCTCGACTCACACTGAGTTCAGTTTTATGAATCTACACGGGGTGCAGCAGAGGCTTAAAAGGTTGGTGGTCCTGCATAAGGGTATAGAGTTGGTTTGTAAGTGCTTCTAATCAACGTCAGCACTCAGTCTGGGCTCTGTGTAAATAAAAAAAACTTTTTGCACAGGACAAAGGCATGACAGGAGAATGCAGACCAGAAATTTTGTCCTGCCAGAGCGAGGAAAAACCCCAGAGTTTGACGAAATGCGTTATAACATTTCTTTTGATTCCTATCAGCCCAAAGACACTGTACTTCTGTCCTCCTCTGCCTGCTTACCCCAAATCCCTCCCTACCACTACCACTACCAACACTACCACAGCTGCCCCTTTACGTCCCGCTAGCCTGCAGGACGGATGGCAGAAACCAGCTGCAAGAGAAAACAAAATAAATAAGACGGCAAGGAGGCAGGGGGAAACCGAGACTGGGGCAGAAATAAATTAATGTGATTTATGTGCCACATTGACCTGACAAAATGGTTTTCTAATGAACATATAATCACCTGGACATTAGCATTATTGTTTGCTTTAACAGATTTCTGGGCACATAAAATTACTTCTACACAGAAAAAACCCAAACATGACTGCTACGGCTGGTCTTCTACACGTAAGAAGCTGTAAAAAGTCTGTTGCACTTTTAAGGATCCTCTAGACATATAATTTGGTCCAAGACTGAGCTTAATCTGTGTCTGGAAAAGCAGCCCAGTAATTTATAGAGGTCCGCTGATCTACAGTGTAAGACTGTGGTTGGAGATCAAAGTTTGGAGACACTCTTACTTTACTCAAAGCCAGATGACTGTGAGACGAATGTGTATGGAGGCATGCAATATCACCCAGACATGAAATTTCAAACAGACACCAATTTATGTAAAGAAAGACAGATCATAACGCATGCATGCTGTGTCGCGCCAGGCAAAGCATGTTCGGTCTGATTTATGGAGAAGAATGACACTGAGGCTGATCTGTCTGAAGTTCGACTACAGATTGGATCATTTTGTTGGGATGTAGAGTAATCTAGAGTAATCAATAACCAAATATTTTTCTTCTTAGCAAAAGTTGTCTCATTAACACAGTCAATGTGTCTTTTCAGTTCCAGTGATAAAAATGCACCTTAAAAGCCAAAATTAATAATTTTATTGTCTATTTGAAATTTATACAATTCTCAAAAGAACATAAGTAACAATACAAAAGTCCATGATTATTGTTAGAAAAAAAGAACAAAAAATGTTATTGAAACATCCCTGGAGCAAATCTGGGGTAACGGTGGCAAGGAAAATCTCCCTTAGATGAAAAAACCTTAAAAGGAACCATACTCATAAGGGAACCCATCCTCATTTCAGTGATTCTTTAACAGCGAGTGTGTTTTATAATTTATTTTATTTTAAACAGAGGGTAGTGTGATTATAAGCAGTGTCTTTTCTATAATCATATACAGTCTGTGGGAGTTCTATGATGGAAGTACATCTTGCTGACATCCTCAAAGTCCCTTTAATACCCAAAACCTTTACAGGACTTAAGCCAACAATCTCTGGATGCCTCAGCATCCTTGCAGGGTTGGCCTTTTCTAGTCTTCTGAAGGTCTTCCAGTGCTGGTACAGTCTCTAGATGTTTCGGGTTGAGTATACATTTACATTTGGAGCATTTGGCAGACACCCTTATCCAGAGCGACTTACAACTGAGGGTTAAGGGCCTTTCTCAGGGGCTTGGTGGAGCTGGGTTGGTAATCCAACACCTCAACCATGAGCCACGGGGGAGGGGAATTAGGTTGTGGAAAATAAGTATAGTATTACTAAATAGGTTCCTGATGTTGTGCGTCAGTACCACTTATATTACAAGTGTGTAACATTGCAATGTTGTTACTTGGAACTGGTCACTCCCAGCTCCACCAAGCCACCAAGGTTGGGCCCCTGAGCAAGGCCCTTAACCCCCAATTGCTCAGTTGTATATAAGATAAATGTAAGGTGCTCTGGATAAGGGCGTCCGCCAAATGCTGCAAATGTAAATGTCATGTTATAGCTACAAATCTTTGCCCGCATATTTCACTTTTTTACTGCAGATCTTGATGCCCAGTTCATATTTTGTGACTTTATGCGTTTTTTTTTGAAAATGCACTTCTTTTAAAAACTGACCCGTATCCGATATCTGCATTTACACGGCAAAACAACCCAAGATAGACGTACTGACCGGAAAAGGAGTTAAAAACAGCACAATTTTAAATGGACGCAATGGATAAAGACCTCATGATTATCAACTTTTTTAAAGGTCGGCAAAACAATGCTCTCTATAGGCGGATAAAATTAGAGGAGAGACCTTGTTGCAGTCTGGAAGAATGTAGCATTGATTGCTATCGATCGTGTAGCATCAAATGCAAAAGCAATATATATATATATATTTGTAGGTCGCTGTTGTTGTCCACCGGATTTGACATCATGCGCCACCGTTGCCTATTCAATGACTTTTGACTTGCATTGACAGGTAAAAATCTGATCTGTCTGTTTACATGGCAGCTGCTAATACTTGTATTCGATTCAAAGCCTTGTTACATCTAAATGAGGCCTAAAAGCAATTAAAAAAATAGGAATCCACGTGCTTTTTTCCTGCTTTTACAATCATGTGTCATATCCCATCTGTACCACATTGGAGAAAACATTGGGTCACTTGATACATGCAGTGTAAATTTATTTATATTGATTCATGGGCTTCTTACTGGCAGCAAAATACAGCTGTGGGGCTGGTGATGTGCGTGTCCTTTCCAGTACCACTTATTTTATCGCAGCCTATAAATACCAGCTAAACGCTACATCATTCACGTTGCTGCTAGGTGCAACCCTAGCAAACCTGTTTCCCAGTAACACTTTCAATAATTGGACTTTAATCAGTCATTTGTCTTATAATAACAACATAGTTGAATGAAAATAAGCTGAAATGAACAACTAAAACATTTGTGTCAATTATTATCGTATCTCCATCACTTACCGCTGTCATGTTTCCTCTTTTCCTTCTCTTCTTGCTTTTTTCTGTTTCTGTCTGTCAGACAAATAAGTCCTCTTTACGTTCAAATTAGCAAATGTTTATGTAAGCGCTGTGCTAGTTTAAAAACAACTTAAAAGCAAGCACATCCAACCGTAGTGCAAAAGGGGCCCCCCTAGGGTGGGGTGCGGATATATAGCTCTACGTTATATCAATAATGAAATTTCTGATTGTTCGAATTGTCAGCTGTCAATGACCCCTATAAAATAGGGGACCTATTGCTACGCCTCTGGATATAGCTACAATACATTTGCCCTGAAAAAGCATCTATAATGTTTTGCAATACTGAACGAAATACAAAAATAGTCCCTGTGGTGGAAATGCAAATAACGGTTAACAATATATCATGTGACTTCATGTGACTTTTGCCTTCATGCCCCAAGAGAGATTACAGAGATTCAATAATTCATAATAATCAGCCGCAATCAAAGCACACATCAGGATGATGTTAGGACACGTTCCCTTCTTTATAGTTCTCTGCTCCTTTACTTTGCTTTAGTTCATGTAGGGTCAGAACTGGTAGAACCTGACCGGGACTAAATAAAGAGATCCCGGAGTTATAATATGTGAAAATATATCTAATGGGTTCAGTATGCATACTTGAAGGAAACCATATGAAAGAGGCCAGACAAAGGACCCTCTGTGTTCTGACCGTGGTGCGACCACACCCCCTCCCCCCTTTTTTTCTCAGTCCCAGAGAGACGGGACGAGCGGGAGAGACAGACGGAAAGAGAAGAACCAGACAGAATGAAAGAGATGAAGTAAGGAGAAGAGAGAGGGGTGACGGGGAAAGAGAAAAGAAAAGTAGGAGGGTCTGGAACGTACACACACCCGCACACTCGCTCTCACACACACACACATACAGACACACATATGCACACTTGCATACAGAAGTCCAGGAGAGTACAGAGTACAGGTAAGTCTCATAATAATGTCTGGTTATATCTGTACCACCTGTAGAAGTTCAGGAGCTGTGAATTGAGGTGTGTTTATCTCATGTGTGGATGTCTGATGTCTCAAACGGTTTTGCTCGTCTCGTTGAGACTTTTCCTGGTGTAGCTAAAGATAAGAGGGAGATTATCAGGTCGCAGCTGTTCTCAGAGCAGTGATAAACTGGAGTTTTATGTCAGATAGTGTTTGTGCTGAAACTTTATTCATTCTCAGGTTACTAGCACTGTAGTAAGTGTGTGATAATCTGTGTGTTTCTGTGTTCATCCAAATTGCCTGTGTGTGTGTCTGTGTGTAAATAGTATGTCTTGTCTTTTCAGTAACACAACCAGGTATTTTAGCATCATGACTGTGTGTGTGTGTGTAGAAAGTATTCTCAGATCAATAACACAACTTTAACTGTATGTGTGTGTTTGTGTGGATAGCATGTCTTTTTTTTCAGTAACACAACCAGGTATTTTAGCATCATGACTGTGTGTGTGTGTGTAGAAAGTATTCTCAGATCAATAACACAGCTTTAATTCGTGTGTGTGTGTGTGTGTGTTTTGTGTAGAAAGTATGATTCTCAGATCAATAACACAGCTTTAACTGTGTGTGTGTTGACAGTTTGTCTTTTAGTAACACAACCAGGTATTTTAATGTCTTGAGTGTGTATGTATGAAAGTGAGAAAGAGAAAGTGAGAGAGGGTTAGTTGGCCCTGTGCCTGACCTCTAGTCAGTATATCTGCTTATAGTGTGTGTGTGTGTGTGTGTGTGTGTGTGTGTGTGTGTGAGAGAGAGACTTGTATGTTTGTGTGTGTGTGTTTGTGGGCCTCTCAGGTCACTAACCAAATCGAGTACCTCAACATCTTGACCCTGTGTGTGTGTGTTTTCAGAAATTATGATTCTCAGAGCAATAACACAAATTTAACTGTGAGTGTGTGTGTCTGTGTGTGTGGACATCATGTGTTTCAGTAACACAAGCAAGTATATTACTGCCTTGACTGTGTTTGTATGTGTGTAAGAGTGTGTGTGTAGGGATAGTATGTCTTTTGTTAACACAACCAGGTGTCTTGTGTGTGTGTGTATAATATGTCTTTTAGTAACGGAACCACTGATATTTGTATCTTGACTTTGTGTGTGTGTGTGTGTGTGTGTGGATAATGTGTCTTTTAGTAACATGACCAGGTATATTACTGTCTTGACATGTCTGTGTGCGTGTGTGTGTGTTTGTGTGTGTGTGTGTAGACAGTATACCTTAGCAACCGTAATGACTTAGACATGACAGCAGGCAGACGGTACACCGAGCATCCGCTTCCACTTCGTATCGTCTCAGTCACTCCTCTGTGTTTCTGTCCTACTTGTCTTTACCTGTTGGGTGTGAAAATGTTTTAATGTGTTGTAAATAAAATAATCCAGTGTAAAAACTTTAAACAGAGAAACAGTGTGTGTGTGTGTGTGTGTGTAAGAATCTGTCTGTGCAGAAAAGTTATCGATTTCAGGTTAGAAAAGGGGGCGGAGTCACAGGTTCTTCTCAAGAACACTTTAACACACACTAGAGACATGTTACTGACTAATTACTTATTATAATATACATTAAAAAATAGAAGTACTTTAAAAATGTCTACAGAAGTAGATTGTCTCAAATAATTAACATAATAATAAAATAATTTAGAAAAAAAAAAAAACTTTTAAACTTTTACACACCCTGTACGATATCTGGACTTTTTTTTTGTTTTAGTTCTTATTTTAATTTGGAAATTTTATGTATTTTTATAATCATTTAATATAATTTTACAAGTTGCAAACTGTAAAATAAAATAAAAATACATAATTTATTAATTAAATAAACAAATTAAAACAAAACAAAATAAATTTTTTATGGCTTACATAAACAAACTTATTAATTAACTAATAGGGTGAAAAATGTAGTTTTTTAAAGTTTACGACAAAAGTTGTAACACCGATTCAGCTACTTCTAATAAAAAATATAAAAGGGGATGTGGTGGCTTAGTAGTTAAGGTGTTGAACTGATACCAGAAAGACCAGGAGTCGATTCCCATCACTACCAAGGCAGTACTGTTGGGCCCCTGAGCAAGGCCCTTAACCCCTAATTGCATAGTTGTGTAAAAGAGATAAATGTAAGTCGCTCTGGATAAGGGCATATGCCAAATGCTGTAAATGTAAAAAGCGGGAAAACTGGTGGCTCTGTGTTTAAGGTGTTGGGGGAAGTGGTTGCTCAGTGATTAAGGTGTTGTGGGAAATGGTGGCTCAGTGGTTAAGAAGTCGGGCTGATACCAGAAAGACCGGGGTTTGATTCCCAGCACCATCAAGCCACCAGCAAGGCATTTAACCCCTAATTGCTCGGTTGTAAGTCACTCTGAATAAGGGTGTCTACCAAATGCTGTAAATGTTGGCTAATGATTATAGGTTAACTTCTGAGCACCACCAAGCTGTCACTGATGGGCCCCCTGAGAAAGGCCCTTAACCCTCAACTGCTTAGTGGTATAAAATAAGATGAATGTAAGTCACTTTGGGTGAAAAGTCCACTGTCTAAAACCAGTCTAATATTAATTTTAGTATTTTTCCAATATATGTTTTTCCCCAATGCAAAAAGAAAAGTTAATAGTTTATTTTTAAATAGTTAAATAGTTAAGTTTTTTTTAAGTCAGCAATTTAAACGATAAACAAACCTGTTTCGATATAATTTTGCTGATTTTTTCATCCAATTCTATATTAACATTTCTACCATTTGACAAGTTGACTTACAATTATATATATGTATATATATATATATATATATATATATATATATATATATATATATATATATAATTTATTTATTTATTTATTTATTTATTTTTTAATCCAACTGAACGATTAAAGGTTAAGGGCCTTGCTTAGGGATCCAGTAGTGACAGCTTGGTGGTGCTGGGAATTAAACCCATGAGCACTTTAAGCACTGAGCTACCACTTTCCCCCCACTTTTACTGTTATACTATCATGAAAAAGTATTTGATGGAATCAAACAAGATTTTATTTGTCTTTCATATTTAACTCGTACAGTTTTTTAGCTAACAAAAGAAAAGAAAAGAAGAATATATTTCTGCAGCAAGACATTAGAATGCTGAACACCAGGTAGCTATAAGCATCTCTGGAAAAAAATATATATATATATATTTAATTAATTAATTGCCATTTATTCAGCTTCTTATCTAGTATTGTATAATAATTAAGGTTATTTAGGCTAGGATAAAAATTTGGAGGACATTTTAAGAGTATAAATATTCAAGAGTTGATATTTTAAACCAATACCTCTTATATAATTTCCTGGAGATTCTTCTAAAAGCTTCTGAAATCCATACCTGGAATTCACCTTGTTTTTGACGTTTGCTACCGGGGACATGTGCGTTGTACACGCTCTTATTAACAAGATAATTTCTTCCTGGTTTTTATTGTATTCTTGCTTTTGCCCTGTGGTAGTATGTATCATCATCAGTGAGCCTTTCAGAAGTCTGGAGCTCAGCGCTTTGGTTATCTGTCACCATCACGGGCAAGCCGAGGCATGCTGGTTATCACGAGCTCTGTGAACATTACCGGCAAGGAATGCCAGCTCTGCAGAGTAACCCCTAAATTATTTTCCGAGGCATTTACAGGTGCCTGAAAAGGAGCTTTGTGTGTGTGTGTGTGTGTGTGTGTGTGATGAGATCCAGGCTTAGCAAACTGTAGTGAATCCAGGAGATTAAAGCAAAGTCAGTCATAAACCACTTTCGGCTACCATCTTGTCACACACAGATGATTACGCTATAACATGTATACCATTAAACCTGTCTATGTCTGACAGGAAAATGGAAAATAAAGGAAGTTATTTTCTTCATAAACCAGACACACTCAAATCATTAGTCAATGTTAACGGGCTTGTAAAGGCGGATCAGCATGAATTCACGAGTGGGTGAAGTAATAATAAACAGCTGGAGAGCAAACAGCTTAGCTCACCGTACAGACATGTATTCTCGCTTCCCAAAACTGATAAGGCTCACACGCTCAATGCAGGCTTCGAGACGAGTAATTACCTCCACTATTTACCTTATCGCTTTCCTGATGGGTCCTGATGCAGGGAAATATTGAGGAAAATGTGAACACCGCAGGTGTGGCTATTACAGTTAATGATCTACAGCGTGAGAGTCGAGATCTGGTCACCGGTTTCAACAAGTACACTTTAAACAGAAAAAACTGGCAAGCAAAGACATGTCGAGTCATATGATAATGACAGGTGGGCATGGTGGCTTAAGAGTTATCACATTTGCCTCAAACCACTGTGGTTTGATTCCTTCCTCTTGTGTCAAATACTAAATATGTTTAAAGGTCTCATGTGGCTTCTTTCCTCAGTCCAATGACGTGCCTTGTAAGCCGAATGGCATTGTTTAGTATGATGGGTTGGCACCATATGACTTTTGCCTGGCTTTCCTAGTATAAAATTTATAAGCATTACAAAAAATAGATGGATGGATGAATGGATGGATAGGTTGATGGATTGATGGATGGATAGATGGATGGATGAATAGTTACATGGATAAAAAATAGATGGATGGAAGAATGGATGTTCATTCATCTAAGCAGTTGAGGGTTACGGGCCTTGCTCAGGGGCCTAGCAGTGGTGCCTTGATGATGCTGGACATCAGAAGTCCAACATCTTACCCACTGAGCTACCACTTGCCTTAAAATATGTTACAGTGAGGGGTTAACTTAGAGAAGACAATACAGCTAAAAAAATTTAAAAACCAAAGAACCCTTCCAAAAAAACCCCACATGGACAAGGAGAAGATGCAAAACTCTACACAGATAATTGGGTTGTACCAAAAACCAAGGATATGTAGGGAAGAAACCTTCAAATTATAAGATAACAGCTATGGTTGCGTAACATTAGCTAACATACCTGTCTCCACATCACAACTAGCCAATGGTTCTTAAACATCATTGAACACAAAACTCTGAACAAAATCCCTTAAGCTGTTGAAGATCGGCTCTGGTAACAGGTTTCGACCTCTGAACTGTAATCGTAAAGTAATAAATGGTAATGGCTTCCATTAGTGGTCCCATCTCCTGATGGCATATCTCAAGAAAGCAGCTGCTTTAAGTCTCTGACACCAGAGAGCACAGTGACAGCACTGATGTGAACCCCGCCATGGTCCGAGGTTCTAAAGTCAGGAAACCCCTCGCTTGGTCTCTTTCTCCTTAAGCCCTCACTGCTTTTAATAGCACACGAAAAGAGGTGATCGTGATAACTGTCATCTCTGTAACTTGTATGCCCTCAAGCTCAGGTTCAACAGGATACAAGGGACCATAGTGCAGGTTAGAGGTCATTTACGCCCTGTGGATTGTTTTCTCTTTTCTTTTTTCCCTTTAACCTGAAACCCTGCCTCTAAAAGCATGGATCTGTGTGATTAAGTGAAGTCAAAGGGCTTAGCACTTTTCTTGCCACATTCTTGGGACGCGCTCCGGATTGGAAACCCTCCCAGCTTACATGATAAGAAATAAAGCTTTGTCATGTTTCTGGCTTTAATTGAGGCGACACATTGTTCCTTTTGACACCCTTTCCTTCTACTGGCGATTAATCCAAAAGGAAATGACTGATGTATTGTGTATTTCAGTACACGAGTAGGAAATTCATTTTGTTCTTTCCACTGGTAATTCTACGGGAGTGGTATCCTTCTCAAGTCATGAAAAGTGAATGTTAATGAACATAATCGAAACACCAAATGAGTTCAGATAATAATGCTTCCTGATACATTATCTACTGTTGCTTTCTCAGTCTGACAGCTTGTATCCTTTTCTGTTTTAGGTGGGAGTGCATTGAAAGGAAAACCATCCCAAATATCCAAAACCTTTGGTTCATTTTGGATGAAAAACCCCTCTGCCTCTGCCTGCTTCTTCTCATTGGACCTAAACTCAACACAGAATCTGACACTGATTAAGAGAACACACCAGTTTGAATGAAACCACCCAAGAAGAATTCTGGGAAAAAAATAAAAGGGACTGTTGCAGCAACTCGCTGTTTATAATAGGAATGTCATGTCTACAGAAGAACAAACCTTGTTGAAATGTGAATTATTTTAGCACTGATGGTGGGAAATTCGTTGTGACCTTTCAGATGAATAGTGCTTTCATGGTCTAATGAAATTACAGTGAGCTACAGTACGCCACCTTTCTTTCGAATCATTGTTGTGCATCTTTTAAGAATCTTGACCGGCCTGGTGGAGGCTGTGATATACGAGCAGGGGAGTGTTTAGGGAATAAGAGAAGAAAGAAAGGAAGAGAAATGTCTGGATTGCTGAGGAAAAACAAACCCGAAGAGAATCGTGGACGGTGTTGCGAATTGTGAAATTTCTCTAGCTGTTTTTATTGGAACTGGTCCAGCCTGTGTCTCTGGGAATCTCCAGGGATTTGGAATGATACTATGTGGCATCAAAAGTAAAAGTGTAACTCTTCCTTAATTCCTTTTTCCAGCTTTTGTTGTTTTTTTTTTCATTTTAAAAGAAGAGCAGCGCTTAAAAAAAACCCTTCCTTTCTGACCATCCTGACCACTCATAAGGGGCCAAAACCCTTTAGCTCGAAAGTCTTTGCTGTTTCAACATCCTTGAAGTTGCCCATACAGAGCTAAAAAAAGATGGAAAGAGGACATGTCCCAGTAAGAAGAGGGCTCAGCTGGGCTGGACACGGTACCACGACTCACAGCACCGTGATATCATGTGACGAAAACACAGACAGGACTGGAACTGATTCCTGCCAACATGAGACGCACAGCTGGGTCAAAGTGAAGCCTTTGAAGACTAACAACATTAGTCACACAGTGCAGAAAACAAGTAAATATTCACTTCCTTTCCTGATTATTTATTGCCCCGTAGATTGTAAGTGTGCAGCAAGACAACATGGCTTAGTAAGTAAACACAGGTTTGGTTGGAAATTCTGGATAAATGTAACATCATTGCTCTGTTAAAGGTGGAATATAAAAGAAATCTATCAACTTCACATTTGGCTCCAATTGGCTCCAGATTTTTAAGGCAGTGTAGTTTAAATGGTTAAGGCGCTGCTTTGTTAATCAGAGGTTCTGGGTTCAAGCCCCATTACTGCCAAGCTATCATGGTTGGACCTTGAGCAACCTCTGCTACAGGTGTGCTGTATCATATCTGACCCTGTGCTCTGACCCCAAACCTGTTAAGCTAGAATATGCAAGGTAAAGAATTTCACTGTGGAGTCAGTCCATTTCTAGGCCAATGGGCTGCCCCACCCCCATCCCACCAAGAGCAATATTATCATTTCTTACAATTATTATTGTTATTATTATTATTATTATTATTATTACTATTTTATTTGTGACTTGTGATTACGACTTGGCTACATTTATCTGAATGGTCTCCCTTGTGATAGCGGCCGCTGCTGTTAGGAAAAGAAATATAGATGTAGAGGGCCAGTATATGTTTACATACTGGAATTCAGGCTATTTTAACTGTGATTTTTAATTGTGCAGGCAAAAAAAACCCCAAACAAAACGAATAAAAAGCACATGGAAAAAGTGTAGCCCTTTAAGAACAATTCCGCCAGAGTATGTTTTAGTATTTTTCAGTGCGGTGCTGTCATTCTTTTGCACCTTAGTTTACTTTATAATATTAACAGAATGCAATGATTAAAAGAGACAATAACAATTATCACACAGTAGCTTGTGACGTCCCCATGTGCGACCAACCTCGGTGTCAAAGTGCACATAGTCTCAGCCTCAGATTTTATGCCCAGAAACTGCTGTCTGAACATGTGATGTGTAAAGCACACTCAGATGGAAACGTCATAACGTTTTGACCTTGTCCTATAAGTGGTTAAAGTGTACAAGATTTTCAGGAGATTTGTGTGTGTGTGTTGTGTTGGTTAATCCTCCGCCTGGATACAACCCAAAGTTGTCTGTTGTGTTTACATCGGTAGCAATGAGCATTCATTAAGCTTTTCTATGAGTATGCAAGGTTCATGGTAATTGTAGGGATATTTCTATGCCCCTAAACATGGTTATTGGTTGCTTTACCTGTCAGTCATATATCTTTTTGGGTGGGCCTTAGCCATTCAAAACAGCTAAGGTTCCCAGATCTTTTGCCGGTTGGCTATGTGAGACTACAGTGCACAGAACCTGTATGAGTCATGGAAAATAATAACTAGCAACCTTAAATCTATAAAAACATGTTTGCAAAGACACACAAGGTATTTTTTAAGGATTTTGTTGTGAAAGTATTTTATGCAATACATGTAGACTCTTTTCAAGGTTCCCAGCACCACCAAGCACCACCAAGCTCCCACTGCTGGGCCCCTTAGCAAGGCCAATAACCCCCAATTACTCAATTAAATAAAAGAGATAAATGTAAGTTGCAGGCAGCATGGTGGCTTAGTGGTTAGCACTGTTTCCTCACAGCTGGAAGGTCCCGGGTTTTCTGTATGAAATTTGCATGTTCTCTCCATGCTTGCGTGGGTTACTCTGGGTTCTCTGGTTTCCTCCCACAGTCCAAACACATGTATGTTAGATTGATTTGTGATTCTAAATTGCCCATAGGAGTGTGTGTGTGGCCCTGTAATGGACTGACCTGTCCAGGGTGTCCCCCTCCCGTCTTTCGCCCTTTCAGAGACGGCTGGGATAGACTCCAACAGATCCCTGTGACCCCGAATTAGGGAATAAGCGGATACAGAAGATAAATTAATGAATGTAAGCTGCTCTGGATAAGGAAGGCTGACATGACTATAAATAAATGTAAATGTTTTAGTTTTTATCAGCTCTTGAACAGATGCATGCAAATATGAGCTTGTCGGTTAAACCTTTCAACCCTACCTACTCTACTTTTTAGATAGTAAATATTAAGAGAAAAAAAGACCAAAATCACCAAATTACCCAGTCCAGCACTGGTTTTCTGGATTTGGATTTGCTATTATCAGCAACATTTGTGGTTGCCAGGACAGAGACCAGGTCACCATCCCCACACCCTCACCATTCAAATTTCAGAGCGTTAAACATTACCATCTGTTTCCTTGTAGCCAAAAGGCACATTCTCTCTACCGTAATGCTGTAATGGCCCTCACTCTCCACTGCCGCAGAACCGCTGACCGTAATTCGAGAGCCAGAAAGAGTTAGCTAGAAGAATCATGGTCAAGGAATGCGGATAAACGCTCACCCTGGTCATATTCACTCATGCGTGGGTGTCGTGCAGATGGGAAAGACTCTAAAAGAAGATGTGGTGCAGCTGTTATAGATGATTGACAGCTGTTACAGTATGTTTCACTCGCATGCCGGATGAGTGTTTTGTATATGATGTAGAGACAAAAGATTATGTAAGCAGATGTTGTATTATGTCCCAGACAATTTTTAGACTTTAACAAGTCTAAGAAAAATTGCATAAACGCTCTCTTTCTCCACCGGTCACTGGTTTATTATTCTATATAGAATAAAATATTTATACAGTGTGGCATATAGCATGCTGTGCCTTCTAACTGTGTGTGACATTAAACAGACCTGTACTGGCTGAGCTCGAGCATTCATGACTTGACGTGTATTTGCCTATATTTTAATATGTTTCTAATTATAAGTCAAACCCTTCATAAAGTGGAATACTCCAGATGAGCTGAGTCTGTTTTCATAAGCAGACGCCGGTGCATCCGAGATTTAGATCTTAGATTAGAGAAAGCCGAACCCAGTAAACACGGCAACATCTGAATCACAGCTGCATCTTCCGAGTTTAGCCTTTGTTAAAGTACTTTGGTTTGAGCGTATGGGAAAAACCCAAAGTAATGTTTTTTTCTTCCTACTTGTTTTACACACTCATGCACACACATGCATGTGGAATCTTGTGGGAGTAGGTCCGGTGAAGGACAACATCCGACAGGATAATCTGACCTCTGATCTTTATCCCTCAGGCAGCAATACTCCCAGTCCTCCCGTTTTAAGGAAAAGTTCTTTCTCCACCCACATTTAAGATTGACTAGTGTACAAGTGCCTTGGGCTTAAAGAATTCCCTCCCTCCCTCCCTCCATTACCTAATCATTCTCTTTAACCTTTTCTCCCTCTCGACACCCTCCTTACTAATCATCACATTGTCTCACCTGTCCTCTTTTTTCCAGAACACCCACTCTCACTTTTTTCTGCTCTCTCTATTTCTCTTTCTCTCGTTCAGCCAAAAGAGGAAGTTTTTTTTCCCTTTCTAAAAGCTTAACATGCAGTTAAGTAGCAATACAAGCTGCTGTGATTCAGAACTCTGAACTCCAGAAGCTCTCAAACAGGAACTTCAACCTGTTACAGAGTTTTAATACTGTAACCCATACGCACAGTAATTTCAAAGCCAGCTCAGTATCTGAATCTAATAACCACATACCTACCTTTACATTCCACCACTAATAATCTCAGCATCAACTTTATAAAACACTATATAACCCTAATCATCCTAAACCCATTCACAACTCTAAATCTTAATACTAATCATCTCAATCCCAACCTAATCTCTAAACCCTGGCATTATTCATTTTAATCCCAAACCTTTTCAATCCTATGGTTTAAAAATCCTGATAATCTCAGTTCTCAATCTCTTCCAGAAACCATTAGACTAATCATTTTAATCTTATGTGTTGATCCTAATTCTATAAATATCAACTTTATCCACAACTGTTACCTACAGTATGATCTTACTCTTTGACCCTCCTTACTTTAAACCATATCATAAATAATCTCAATCCCAAACCCTTCCGAATATATACCCTTAAATTAATCATTTTAGTCCAAGATCTGCATTTACCTTAAACCTTAGCAATAATAATCCTAACTCCAAAAAACCTCCAACACTAATATTCTAAATCCTACACCCTCTTAATCCCATGTTTAAAATCCCAACACTAAATTAGTTTATATTCCAAATATCAATTTCATCCATAATTGTAAACTTTAATACTAATATTGTTACCTATTTATTACCCTTCCAACCCTAACACTTATAAATTAATCCCAAACTCTTTTCACTTTTTAAAATATTTATATTATAATTTTAGTCCAAGATCTACACTAACATTAAACTAAACTCTAATAATTCCAAATCCAATCAAAACGCTAATCTTTATAACAAATACTCTCAATCACACACACCCAATTCTTATACGTAATTCCAATTATAAACCCGAACTGTAATAATCTCAATCCCAACATTAAACCCTAACTCTAATAATCCCAGTCTCAACCAAAACTCCAATCTTTAATACTAATAATCTCAACCCTGGCATTAACAATCTCAAAACCCTAACACCATTCATTTCAATCCATGATCTACACCACTACTTTTAGACCATAATTTGAATAATTAATATCTCAATCCCACACCTTGTTGATCCCATGTTTAAAAATCCAACACCAGTAATCTCAGATATATTGTGTATAAAAACTACTACTATTAACTAACTCTATTAATCCTAATCCCAACTTTAATTCCTAACTCTATTAATCACAATCCCAACTTTAATACCTAATTCTATTAATCACAATCCCAACTTTAATTTCTAACTCTACTAATCCTAATCCCAATTTTAATTCCTAACTCTATTAATCACAATCCCAACTTTAATTCCTAACTCTATTAATCACAATCCCAACTTTAATTCCTAACTCTATTAATCACAATAATCCCAATACCTAATCCCAACTTTAATTCTAACTCTACTAATCCAATTTAATTCCTACTCAATCCAATCCCAACTTTAATTACCTAATCTATTAATCACATCCCAACTTTAACTCTAATCACAATCCCAACTAATCCTAACTAATCCCAATTTTAATTCCTAATTAACAATCCCCACTTTATTCTCTATTAATCCCAATTAATCCTAATCTATAATCCAACCAATTTTAATTCCTAATTCTATTTATTAATTCAATCCCAACTTTAATTTTCTAACTTTCGAACCTCCTAACTCACAATCCCAACTTTAATTCCTAACTCTATTAATCACAATCCCAACTTTAATTCCTAACTCTATTAATCACAATCCCAACTTTAATTCCTAACTCTATTAATCCCAATCCCAATTTTAATTCCTAACTCTATTAATCCCAAATCTTTACCCAACTTTAATCACAATCCTAATTTAATCCGTATTAAATCACAATTCCCCCACTTTAATTTCTAACTCTATTAATCACAATCCCAACTTTAATTTCTAACTCTAATTTAATCCACAATCCCAACTTTAATTCCTAACTTCTATTAATCACATCCCAACTTTAATTTCTAACTCTATTAATCACAATCCCAACTTTAATTCCTAATTCTAACTCTATTAATCACAATCCCCAACTTTAATTTCCTAATTCCTATTTCTATTACAATCCTAAACTTTAATTCTAACTCTATTAATCACAATCCCAACCTTTAATTTCCTAACTCTAATTAATCCCAATCCCAACTTTAATTCCTAACTTCTATTTAATCACAATCCCAACTTTTAATTTCTAACTCTACTAAATCCCTAATCCCAACTTTATTTCCTATTCCTAACTCTATTAATCACAATCCCAATTTTAATTCCTAACTCTATTAATCACAATCCAACTTTAATACCTAATTCTATTAATCCCAATCCCAACTTTTAATTCCTAACTCTATTAATCACAATCCCAATTTTAATTCCTAACTCTATTAATCACAATCCCAACTTTAATTCCTAACTCTATTAATCCACATCCCAACTTTATACCTAATTCTATTAATCACAATCCCAACTTTAATTTTCTAACTCAACTACTAATCCTAATCCCAACTTTAATTCCTAACTCTATTAATCACAATCCCAACTTTAATTCCTAATTCTATTAATCACCATCCCAACTTTAATTTCTAACTCTACTAATCCTAATCCCAACTTTAATTCCTAACTCTATTAATCACAATCCCAACTTTAATACCTAGTTCTATTAATCACAATCCCATTTTAATTCCTAACTCTATTGAATCACAATCCCAACTTTAATTTCTAACTCTATTAATCACAATCCCAACTTTAATTCCTAACTCTATTAATCACAATCCCAACTTTAATTCCTAACTCTATTAATCACAATCCCAACTTTAATTCCTAATTCTATTTATTACAATCCTAACTTGTAATTCCTAACTTTATACAATCCCAATTCTATTCCTAAATCTATTAATCCCAAGTCTCCCAACTTTAATTTCTAACTCTATTAATCACAATCCCAACTTTAATTCCTAACTCTATTAATCCTAATCCCAACTTTAATTCCTAACTCTATTAATCACAATCCCAAACTTTAATTCCTAACTCTATTAACAATCCCAACGTCTATTAATCTATTATCACAATCCCAACTTTAATTTCTAACTCTATTAATCCAATCCCAATTTTAATTTCCTAATCTATTTAATCACAAATCCCAACTTAATTCCTACTCATTAATCACAATCCCAACCTTTAATTCCTAATGCCTAATTCTAATCACAATCCCAACTTTAATTTCTAACTCTATTAATCCCAATCCCAACTTTAATTCCTAACTCTATTAATCACAATCCCAACTTTAATTCCTAACTCTATTAATCACAATCCCAAACTTTCTTTATTAATCTAACTTACTAATCCTAATCCCAACTTTTAATTCCTAACTCTATTAATCACAATCCCAACTTTAATACCTAGTTAATCTATTAATCACAATCCAATTTTTAATTCCTAACTCTATTAATCACAATCCCAACTTTAATTCCTAACTCTATTAATCCCAATCCCAACTTTAATTTCTAACTCTATTAATCCCAATCCCAACTTTAATTCCTAACTCTATTAATCACAATCCCAACTTTAATTCCTAATTCTATTTATTACAATCCTAACTTTAATTCCTAACTTTATTAATCCCAATTCTATTCCTAAATTTATTAATCCCAATTCTATTCCTAAATTTATTAATCCCAATCCCAACTTTAATTCCTAACTCTATTAATCCCAATCCCAACTTTAATTCCTAACTCTATTAATCCCATTCCATAACCCTAACTCTATTAATCCCAATCCCAACTTTAATTTCTAACTCTATTAATCCCAATCCCAATTTCATTTCCTAACTCTATTAATCCCAATCCCAACTTTAATTCCTAACTCTATAAATACATTAACACTAAATATTCCAGCACACCAAATAACACTTAATGTCCTATTTCAATCCCATTCCAATTTCTAAACACTACCACTAAAAATCTTAGTCTGTTCTTTAAACTCTTAAAATGTAACTTCAAATAATCTCTAAAATCGATTTAAACACCGATGATCTAAAATCATTAATCGGAATGATGATCTGATTGATTTATACTTGTGTTAAAGTCACACGATGGACTCACACACTTTCGACACGTGATCCTCACAAATTCTGCTCTAACACACTAACGTTTATTCCAGGTTGACGTCATCCTCAATATTATGAAATTGCAGTAGAGTTCGAATTCCCAACGTGCTCCCTGCGTCCTATAAAGGGACACTAAATATAAAGGGTACTCGGTTATGAAGGGCACTCATTTATAAAGGGCGCTCGGTTCGAGAGATCGAGTGAGAAAAGCGTTAAATACAGCTGAACAGCAGCAAGACGAAACACGAGCCGGGCTCGAGCCGCTGAAAGAGGGCGTGTAGCTCAGGCGCGAGCTCACTTAAAACTGGAATATAACTGAACACGCAGCAGTTTACGACAGACGAGAGGAAAGAAAAGAGAGAGAGAGAGAGAGCGAGAGAAAGAAAAGAGAGAAGACACCGGAGGTAAAGGATCTTTAATCATGGTAAGGAGAAAAAAAAGTTTTTTTTCTCAGTAACTTCGTTTGGTCACAGTGTTAGAGCGCGCGCTGACAGAGGAGAAAACCGTTAACTGTTAATAAAAATGAGCACGGATAAAGTTGACTTTAGAGAGATTTAAAACATTATTTTTTTTCTTTTTTTCTATTTTTTTTTATTCACAACTTTTGTTTAATTTACTAAAAAATATATAACCTTTTATTTTTTTTTATTTAATTAACATTTTTTCCATCAGTGGATGTAGAATCTTTAACGGTCACGTGCGAGTTTAGTGTTTGTGAGGTGGAGAAGACGTCATAATTAAAGATAAAAAGAGAAAAATAGAGAGAGTGAAAGAGTGATGAATAAAGGAGTGGTAGTGTGAGGGAGTGAAGGTGAACATTAGGGAGGTGTGTTTATTAATCTTTCAGTGTTATGGTATTACTGTAACTGTCTCTCATCTTCTGTCTGTCTTTCTGTCTTTGTGTGGATGGTCTAGCATTTCTTTTTTATACAGTCTTTTTTTATCTCTCTCTCTCTCTCTCTCTCCTCTCTCTCTCTCTCTCTCTATATATATAGATATATATATATATATATATATATATATATATATATATATATATAATAAAACTCTCTCTCTCTCTGTCTGTGGTCTGTGTCTCTTTTTCTGCGTCCTCGTCTCTCCCTGTCTCTCTCTTGCTTGTCTTTTTCTCTACAGCTGTCTCACTTTCACTATCAAACATTTTTACATTACATTGTGTTCATCTTTCTCCCTGTCTCTCTTTCTGCCTCTTTGTCTTTCTATCTCTCTCTCTCTCTCTCTCTGTCTGTCTTGATCTCTCTCTCTCTCTCGTCGTTCTCTCTCTGTCTGTCTTGATCTCTCTCTCTGTCTTTCTCTCGCTCTCTGTCTCTCTCTCTCTCTCTCTTTCTTTCTCTCTGTCTGTCTCTATCGCTCTCTCCCCCTTTCTCTTTCTCTCTGTCTGTCTCTCTCTCGCTTTCTCTCTCTTTCTTTCTCTCTGTCTGTCTCTATCTCTCTCTCCCCTCTTCCTTTCTCTTTCTCTCTGTCTCTCTCTCTCTCTCTCTCTCTCTCTCTCCCTGTTTTTGCCTCTCTCAATCCCTTATCCCTCGCTCTACATTTAAATATCTGCTCTAATTATTTTCCATTCTCCGTTTCTGTTTATTCATCATTATTTTTTTCCATTTTCCAGTTTTCCCTCTTTCTTTCTGTCTCTCCTTTAATCCCTTTTTTATTTGTATGACCGTTTTTATTCATCACGCTCTCTCTCTGTTTCTCTTCATCTGTCTGTCTAAAAAATTGGCGAAAATATCCCTCTCTCTCTTTCTCTCTCTCTCTCCGATGCAGCAGCTCCTTTGAGTCGACCTGAACCTTGTTAAAAAGTCCTCACGAAAAGATTTAAGCATTTTACGGCTTTTTTTTTTTTATTTTAACGGCGTGACATAACTCAGAGTTTCGCTCGGAACGCCGGAGCCACTCGGAACGCCGGTTCTGCCAAACATCCTGCACAAAATTTCAGGGGAGAACAGCTTCACCTCCCACAGAGCGACATGTGAGACCCATTAGAGCTGTGTAAAGGAAACAGAGTGTGTTTGGACTAAAGTGTTTATCAGCATGTAACATCACCAATACTCTCGAAGCAGGTGTGTGTGCGTGTGTGTGTGTGTGTGCGCGCGCGCCGTTTAGGTTTATTTAATTTTTATTTGAATGTTTTTAATTTTACATTTTTATACATGTGATTAAGGAATAAATATTAGTATTCATATATCCTAATTATTTTATAATTAGTATTTCATTACCAGCGTTTGGCGGAAGTCTTACAGAGCCACTTACCTTTATCTCAGTTATACATCTGAGCAGTTGGGGGTTAAGGTTAAGGGGCCTTGCTCAGGGGCCCAACAGTGACAGCTTGGTGGTGCTTGGTAATTAATATTATTCATTCACTCATTCTTTTATCTTCTATACCCGCTTATTCCCTAATTCGGGGGTCATGGGGAACTACTGGAGTCTATCCCAGGAGGGGGACACCCTGGACAGGTCGCCCGTCCATCACACAGCCACACACACTCGCACACACTCCTATGGACAATTAAGAATCAATCTAACATACATGTTTTTGGATTGTGGGAGGAAACCGGAGCATACAAACTCCACACAGAAAAACCCCTGCAGGGGAATCGAACCCGGGATCTTCTTGCTGTGGGGCAACAGTGCTTAACACTAAGCCACCATGCTGCCCATCTTATTAACGGTGAATGGAAAAAGACCCCAAATAAATAAAACAAAAATAATTAATAAATACAAAAATGATAAAATAATTAAAAGTTAAGGTTATCGCTTGTTTTTCTCAAAACCTACATAATAATTAGTGAAATAATAATTGCAGCCGATCATTTTTAAAAGCTGAATTGATTTCCTGGTTTCACTCATGATTAACTGATTCATCGTTCTGATAATCGCTGATTAATACACTATTAAACATAATCAGTAGTTGCAGCCGGAATGTCCAGTAACTGCTCTAAATGCAGGTAAATTCCTCCTTAAACCGATCGTTTATTACCCGACATGAACAACACTTATACACAAATACACAAAATACCCTAAAAATAATAATAAACAGACTTCTTAAGGTCACGACTGAGGAAATTTTAATTGCAGTGTGTGTTGTGTGAAGCTGCATCAGGACACAGCTGCGTAAATGCGTAAGGCCTCTGCGTCTGTAAACCAATACCACAAACCCGAGGCGGGAGATTTGTCGGCAGTTCAGGAATGCTGGTGAGGGAGAGGAGCTGCATGCTAAAAGAAATACTTTGTGCAGGAGGGAATGGTAGCTCTTAAGCCTAGACAAAAAATATATATATATAAATACCTTTCTGACGTCCGTCCATGCCAAGCTATTAACCAGGAATCATCGTCTCTTACGATTTTCAGCTAATTGTTCACTGTTTTTTAGCTTATATGTTGTTGCAAAAGTTAATAATCGCATTGAAACACCTTTAGAGTACATGAACTTTATTTTATTAATAAAAATGTTTTTAAGAACTTTTATTAATTTTATTTAGCATTTCTAAAAACGTTTAAACTCTCTTTACATAGTACAGTTACAGCATTTGGCAGACGCCCTTATTCAGAGCGACTTACAATATTCCTTGTTGTACAACTGAGCAATTAGGGGTTAAGGGCCTTGCTCAGGGGCCCAGCAGTGGTGGCTTGGTGGCTGGGAATCGAACCCTGGTCCTCAAGTTGGAGGTCCAACAACTTAACCACCATGCTACCACTTCCCCATACAGGGCAGTGGTGGCTCAAATGGTTAAGGTGCTGAGTTGTTAATCTGAAGACCAGAAACACCTGGGTTCAAGCCCCACCTCTGGCAAGTCAACCACTGTTGGGTCCTTGAGCAAGACACTTAACCCCTCCTGCCCCAGGGGCGCTGTATCATCTCTGACCCCAACTTACTAAGATGGGATATGCGAAAAATGCATTTCATTGGCTCTGTACACGTACCTTGCACAATGAATTGAATATACTTATATAGAACACAAGGTAATGTAGAAAAGTATGCATCAAAAACACATAAAATGCAATAAAATAAAATTCTAACTAATTTAGCAGTAATAGTGTTACATTTTTTAAAATCATGTCTAAGTTAGTTAGCAGCGGAATGTTGTTATGTCATAAAACTTTCAGTAAGGTTTAAGATACAGGACCCAGGAAGAAATTTTTCCTGTATTTTGTTATTTCAAACAATTTGCATTTACAATCCTTGAATTGCCGGCGTATGTATTTAACAAAGAAATATATTGGTAATATTCCCATCTTTAAAACCGGCTTGTTTTTGACACTATCACCAAATTTGTCGTCTTGAATCCAGTCTTTGTTTAAGGGAGATGAAATTGTCTTTAACTCGCTGTGAGGCTATGCTATTAGGATGTCCCATATGGCTAAAATAAAGGAAAATCCCAAATTCTCAGGACACTAATGAGAGAATAATGAAAACAAAGTTCTTAGGCTTGCATGAGATGCACTCTAATGCAAAACAGTTCCGAGCCAGGGTATGTATTACCCTGGGCCAAACGCTGTTGGAGAGTGGCTAATCAAATCCACATGCTGCAGAAACAATTATATGGGTTTTAATATAGTGCAATGTAGTTCACCAGAATCATGAATAGCCAGTGTTTGGTGGTTCACGATGAGCTGAATATTTACAAGCTTTGCTGAGCAACACCTCACACAAAACTTCTTGTTAAGTGAAAACAAACTCATAACTTTGCATGTGGGCTAGACTGTGTGCCTCAGGCATAAGTGATGAAGTCATTGTACAGACATAGTATAATATCTTATTTGCTTTTAACTGAATTACTCTCCCTCTCCCTTACTCTCCTAGATCTTGGCCGGAGTGCCAGTTTGTCGGAAAAGGAGCTAAAAGAAGCAAGGACAAGGAGTCAGATAATTGCTGCGCAACTAACTGTGCCTTCGAACTCCAACTCCAGAGGTGTCCAGCTCTTCAACCGCCGCAGAGAGAGAGTCGACGCCTTCACACGTGTGAATGTTGCTGGAGAAGGAGAAGCAAGACACAGAGAGTCAAACAATGAACCTGACGCACCTTCTTCAAGTGCATTAACATGGAACAGGAAGTGCTCGATTGACAGCCAGGTCAAAGACTTAAAATTTGCAAAAAGTGAAACGCAACTTCGGTGCCCAACTGTCTTAACACACAATAAGGGACATAAAATGGAGGAGGTTGAGGAAGTGGTGCATGAATTGCAAGATAGTTTGAGTGAAAGGCATTTTCTCCCTGTAAACGATAAGGATGAAGAGATTCCTGAGCAGGGAGATGCAGGGACGTATGCCACCTCTGGTGGTAACAGTAGTCCTGCTGTTCCTAATTCTAACCAAAAATGGGAGGAGGATGTACAGCTGAATGGTGCGTATGAAAGCCCTTTGGAGGTTCATCAAGCAACCTCAAATAGAAGCTACAATACTGAGACAAGCAGTAAAGCATCTGAATTAGCATCTAAGCAGTCATCTATTACAAACAGAACACCTAAGCCCTTTTTCTCTCCAATTGTGGTAAACTCCACTGAAGCCAGTAGTCGCTCTCCAGACATCCCTCTTGCCCCATCCTACCCCACCCCTTCACTTCCAGCTCAGTTTAAATCACCTTCTGGCCAAGAACCTCAAACATTTTCCAAACCATCTTTTGCATTATCCTCCAGACAAGTGTTCTCTCCTCCACCCCCAGCTCCTTCATATCCAACCCCACCGCTTCCTGGATATATGAGCCTACCTCCATCTATCCCATCTGATCCTCCTCCACTATCAGCTATATCTCCCCCTCCATCACCTGCTTACTACACTCCTTTGACTACAACAAGCTCCACCTATACCCTCAGCTAGTGAGTGACAGGAGATCATCAACACCCGATCGCACAGGCATTCTAGATGAAGGCAGGTGTAGACGGTCTAACCGCAAATCGATGTTTACATTTCAAGAGCAGCCAAAATTAGCTCCAACTCCTGAGCTCCTGTCCCTGGTCCAAGGAACAGATGATAAGAAAAGGGGCAGAGGACAGACCGAAACACATCACGAAGAAGAGCAACTGGCTTTAGGGGCAGAGGCTTCCAATTTCCTGGTCAAAGATGAGAGTGGTGTGGAAGAGGCTCTAGTGCCAGAGTGGGCCTCAACACTGAAAAGCATAAGAACTAGAGCCAGGGTAGAGCACAAACCTGAACAAGCACTGACCAACACATCCGGCAAAGGAGCAGAGCTGTTTGCCAAACGCCAGACAAGGATGGAAAAATATGTTCATGAAAAGGCAGAGGGAGTAAGATCACCATCTCCCACCATGTCTCTT
The DNA here is from genome assembly GCA_005784505.1 of Bagarius yarrelli. NCBI lineage: Eukaryota > Metazoa > Chordata > Actinopteri > Siluriformes > Sisoridae > Bagarius > Bagarius yarrelli. The sequence goes on from VCAZ01000121.1 coordinate 1,295,424, forward strand.
CCTCCATCTTGGGTTTATCCATCAAACATGCCCGGCCGTGTCAAGGCCATAGTCAATTCCTCCAACATCTCTACAGAGATTTCCAAAACCCTCCAAGCCCAGCATGCCACACAGAAAAGGAATGCGCCAGCAAAGGCACCAGTACAAGCTCCAGTTGTGGAATACCCAACATTGGAGAATGGCTGCAGCAGAGTGGAAATGGAGTTGTCCCGGCACAAGCCTTACCAGCTCAATTCATCTCTGTTCATCCTCAACCCAATCAAGGGCCCTGTCAGTAATCTTCCCAAAGCAGCACCTCCGCCCAAACCAGTGGTGCGGACATCCTCGTTTGCCAGGCAGACCTCTCTACCACCTACCCCTATCCCAACCCAGTATGACTCCCATGCCTACAGATCGGCCCATTGCTTCTCCCCACCCATGATGCCGGTGGAATCTGTAAGCAGCAGTGTGACCATCCCGGTGTCAGGTTCAGCTCCTGAACGTGTGACTTCTCCTCGTTCGGCTGTGCAAGCACCCAAGCCTACCTTCTCAACCAAGAAAGCTGGGATTACCCCACAGGTGTGGAAGCCAGCTTTTTTCTTTTAAACTATTTCTCTTCTTTCAGACCTTCCACTGCTTTTGTAAATTCTATATTCTCAACAGACTAAAAGAAAACATGCATCAGGTTCTAAAAGGGAATAACTTTGCTCCTTATTTAGTTATAGCTGATGGGCAGACAGAAGAAATGTCAGGAGTGGTTCCAGGAAAAGAAAACAGCCATAAACCTTATAGATTATTTTTACACAGAGACAGTTTATTATTCTCTCCAGGCTCCCAAGATTCCTTCAGCCCCTGATTAAATGATGAATTTCGTTTGGCTATGGTTTATTTTCCAAAGTTTGGCATGCCAAAAAATAACCATCAGGTTGTCCGACGCATAAGGGTTGGCATGAAGAGGCCATTTTGATTTTGTGCACTTAAGCTTTAAAAAAATTTGCATCTTATTTTTGGTTGTGTTTATTCTTGAGTCAAGTGTGCTAGGTTTCTGTAAAGCCCTTTAGCAGATGGTGTTTTTGGTTTATGATCTACGATTTGTAATTTAATAAGAGCACGCAGACATGAAATAAGAATCGGGCATACTCCCTTAACATCTCTCAACTGTATACTTGTAATTATGCGGTGTGGTTGCAGTTGCAGGAGGACAGTTTTAGTCTAGGTTTTAATAATGCAATGAAACTTTTGTGATACTTTCACATAAATGTTATTTCTGCATGTTTATATGGCTCGAGAGAGCCAGACTATGTGTCTTGCTCTTGTCTTGTAAGATCAAAACAAAACAGTTAGGTTTGAAGTTAATTAGAGTTGCAGTGTGTGGCGTCTACTTCTTTCGTATTTTCTTTATTATTTCACAGATCTCTGATGTTTTTCTTTCCTCTCTCCTTTATTAAAGCTCAACTCAACCTATTCTCTATGGATTCCTTGTCCTTTTCACAATGCTTTAATATCTAACAATATCTTAATTAGGTTCTTTAAATGTTCTCTCTGTTTGACCTGTTTTGAGTTCATAAACATTATATAATGACGCTATAGCCTCCCTCATTTGACTAATTTCATGTGTCCAGAAATTAGTATATGAATAAATGCATGATATTAAAGTTTGGGTTATACATAGCTGTCAGAACTAAACTTTAAGGTACCTCAAGACATGTAACCAGTGACACAATAGGAAACAACTGTAACCACTGAACTATACATAGGCCAACTCATGGCCTTGTCCTTATACGATACAAATGTTTCCTGGATGTGCAATGGCACCCAACAGACGCTCTTCAGAGCAAATGAATATATCAGCAAAGGTTAGTAGAGTTGGCTGTTTGCATGCGTGTAACCTGAAGAAAACAGAATAAATAGAACGAAATAGAAGAAAACAGAATTAGCTTCGTTAATCCTGCTACAGCTTGGATTTTGAAATTTAGAGGATGTGTTTGGAGTGATTTTTTTTAAGCATTTAGGCATGGTATTTGGTTGGCATGTGCACCAAACTGTATTTGACCACATTGTTATTTAGTCTATAGCTGTAATAAACAGGGTTAAACTTCTGGCCTTTAGGCATTTGGGCAGCGGTGGCTCAAATAGTTAAGGTGCTGAGTTGCTGATCTGAAGACCAGAAACACCTGGGTTCAAGCCCCACCACCAGCAAGCCAACCACTGTTCGGTCCTTGAGCAAGACCCTTAACCCTTCCTGCTCCAGGGGCGCTGTATCATAGCTGAACCTGCGATCTGACCCCAACTTACTAAGATGAGATATGCGAAAAACACTGCATTTCATTGGCTCGGTACACGTACCTTGCACAATGACGATAAAGTTGAAGTGTCAATTGTTCAAGAAATAGAGTATGTCCTGTAACCTTTCAAAAGAGCGTTAGGTGGCTCATTAGGTTGGGCTACCAACCCCAAGATTGTGGGTTCGATTTCCAGCTCCACCAAGCCACCACCGATGGGCCCCTGAGCAAGGCCCTTAACCCTCAACTGCTCAGTTGTATAAATGAGATAAATGTAATTCGCTCTGGATAAGGACGTCTGCCAAATGCTGTAAATGTAAAGCTGCACAGATTATTAACAGCTTTGTCTATATTAGTGTGGGTTGCTGTGTGTTGTTTTTTTTTTTTATTACTAAACTAAAATAATTAAAAGTTTTATTAATTAAAATTTTCAGTTACATGCTTCAGTTATATGTCCAGCCAAGTTACATTTTATTCTGAAAATAACTCATTTTTTTCTACATACAGGCCAAGGAAGAATCTTCAGTTGCACTACAGGGCAACAGCCCCAGCAGTCCAACGCCTTGGACACCTAACCTGTCCCGCCGTCTCAGCAGCACAGACAGGTCCCCAGGTGCATCGTCAAGAACCATCCATAAACCAACCAACACTGTTCCCTCTTCAACACCAACAAAATTTAGCCATAATTCTACATCCTGCTCCCCAAACACAGGCTCTATTCACAACCCAGTCACTTCCTACCAAACGCCACGTTCTATCCAGAGCCCTATCAGTCCTCCCTCAACTCCAAGACTCTTCCAAAACCAAGTCGCTTCATCCCCAAATCCACAGTCCATCAGTTCCTCCCCAATACCGAAACCCTTCAAAAGTTCTGTCTCCATCATCTCCTTGTCCAGGCCCACCAATAATCGCACTGCCACCACTCCTGTATCTCCACCATGGGAAACCAGGTGCCAATCTCCCAGCCCTCTTCAAGACACAAAGGCTAATCACCGCCTCCTAGCCAAAAACATTATAAACGCAGCCAAGAGGAAGAACAGTCTGTCACCTGGGGCTCTAAGTGGCCATGGTCTTCTTATGTCTCCTGTGAGCGGTACCATTTCACCCTTTGAGACCAAACCCCTAAGTCCCTTTCAGTCTCGCTCACTAGGTGCCCAGTCACCCACATTCACCAGCCCACCAGCCACACCCACCCAAATGGTCCGGTCCCCTCTGCGCCTCTACACAACTCGCTCCCTAACTGATTCAGATGCCTCACTGGAATCAGAGGACTCTGGAATGCGTTCCCCTGGTGTCCGCAGCCACAACACCTGCCCCCGTGGCTGGTCTGGAAGCTTGAGGCTTAAAAGAGGTGGAATGTCAGAAGACCTGTAGGTTGGAGACATAACGAAAAATGGAATTTGAATCACGAATTTAAAATTTGTTGACTATTTAATAAATGAAAACATTGGTCATTTGTCATCCTTCTAAAAAACCCACTTACTTTTAAAATATTTTACCACAATAAATTCAGCTATAACACCTACCTATGCGTTTACTAATGATCATTTTGGAAATATGTTTTATGAAATCCAAATGAACAAAACGAGTACAAGGCCTGAATCGATTATACCGAAGGGTCTACATAGAAATTATTATAACTGTTTCTTAAAATGGTGACCACTTGAAAATTGAAAATGGATTAAAAAATGGAAAGAAGAATGGAAAAATGTCGGGATAACATAAAATGGACAACAGTTTAGAAAAAAGAAAGAACCATTCTGGACCATAAACTATAATCATTAATTTTAAAGAGAGGATAAAAGAATGGACATCAATTCTGGAATCACAATGGAGACACTAGAGAAAAATCTTTCTAGAAATTGGACAGAAGAGTGGAGTACAATATTGGGATAAATATAGGAAAGGAATAGACTACAATCAAAGGACTCTAAAGGATGGACTTTAATCAAGAGACCCTAGAGAATGTACCAAATGGACTAGAGTACAATCGAGGGATCCCACAGGACTCAAAGAGATGATATACTGTAGAAAGTAAGAAGAATGGACTAACAGTGTAGTAATCTTGGAGAATGGGTGGAAGAATTTGCTATGGAATGGAGCCAGTTTTTAACCCAGTCATTTCAAAACGGCCTTCAGATTCCGAATGTAATTCTGGTGAAGTGTGTGATCGATGTTACTCTGCTTGAATTTATAAAGCAATAATGGAAAAAAACCTTCTATTCTCTTAATCAGTTGGTCTTCAGTCTCCGTCTGGTTTCACAATTTTTGCATCTTTCCATACTCTGCCACAGCTGATACCACTCATGATGGACCTGACAATTGGGAATGAGTGGAACCAAATGTGTGTTGACTGAGGTAAAACACTCGCTTGAGTCGCCCAGCCCTGGATGTATACCTCTGTTTTTATTTCCTTGCACCTGACTGTACTTTTTACAGACTGCATATTGCATCTACTTGGATTTATTTAACCAAAGATTTTCAATGGCCAAAGAAAAGTTTGACACGTGAGTACTGTAGAAACAGTGTTATAGTTTGGCACTTTGTGCATCATTGACCTTTTTTCGTTCAGTGTTGCTTTGGGATCATTGGAATGCAAAGTTACGTAGTTTACTGGCAAATGTAAATGTTTGTTGTTGAACCTAAACATCGAAAAAACGGATTAGCAAAAACTGTCTGCAGGTCAAAACTTTGGAGTGTTTGGTTAATGGGAACTGATTCGTATATTGGCATTGTTCATTTTTTTTAATTATATGCTATAAAAGCAGTAAACTGATCGGTAGCTGGCTAAAAATCACAATTAATGAACTTTTTTAGCAAACGGTAATAAGAATTAAATACAAACTATAATGTGAATAGCAGTGATTTGGCTTTTAATCTGATTTACAGTAAATAAGAGCCATGAAAGGGCAACGAAAAGAAAGTAGACGTGTTAAGAAAGAAGGATGGTGGAATTTAAAAAACGGAAGATGTAAGAATGGAGGAAATGCTTTGATATACTATGAGAAAAATAACGGACGACAGCGATGGTCAAGTGCCTTCTCGTTTACATTATTTTTATTTCAATTATTATTATTTTTTTCGTTTTTCAAGGCAAAGGGAAGTGTTATAAGAAAAAGGAAAGGAGGACATCTTCGATTGTGTTTCGGAGGGTAGGAGGCTTTAATTCTTTTGTTCAGCCGTCAGACATGTGGAAGATCCATTGTGCCGCACCCAAGACTAAAAGCTAGCTAATACACTGTAGTAAACGCAGCTAGTTAGCTAGTGAGGTAAATTAAACAAGTTTAGAAACTGTACATTTCTGGCATTTGGCTGACGCCTTTATTCAGATCGGCTTACAATTATCTCTATTTTTATACAATTAATTGGTTCCCCAAATTTTCCAATTGAGCGGCCCAACACCAAATCATCTGAGCCAATAAAACCATCACAACTGAACTACTACAATTATCACTGCAACCACCACATTGCGTTTCAACACAGACTGGCTCGGTGTTTATTTTCTAGCTACATGTTTAACCACAAAGTTAGTGTGTGTAGTAAGCAGTTTAATTGCAGCTCAGCGTTTCCACATACCTGCATATTCCTTTTTTTTTTTATTTATATATCTAAACATGCTTTTTTTTAGTCTGGGCTGAAGCATTTTCTAAAGCCCGCTTAGAGCTAAAAGTAAGCTTTTCTAAGTAAGTCAGTAAGTATGTGGGAAAGTGGTAGCTCATGGTTTAGGTGGTTGGACTGCTGATTGGAGGGGATTATGGATTTAATCCCAGCACCACCAATCTGCCAATTCTGGGCCCCTGAACAAGAACCTTAACTCTTAAGTTATATATATTAATGTTGTTTATATTAATGTATATTAAAGGGCGTCTGCTGAATGGCAGGAATGTAATGAAATGTTAACAAACTCAGCAGGTAGAAAAGTGTCAAGAAATGTCCTCGTCCTGGAATGCTGGGATAATGACTTGTCCACTCCTGGTGTAATGAATGGTTTTTTTTTGTCTCCTAATGTCAAACCAAGCAAAATGTCACCCTATAAAATGGCTAGTGAATGTAGCTAACAAATACTACACTGCTTTTTTTTTTATTATTCTAAATGACTCTTATTCGTTTATGGGATGTAATTTTATAGCAAAAGCAGTTATTAGTTGTTGAGAACGTTTTGAAATCGAACAAACACATGTATTCATTTTCTGGATACGCAAGAAGACGTTTTTTTTGGCACCTTTTTGTCCGTACTCAAAAGCTCACAGCACCGTTCCTCGCAGACGTCCCTCATTCCTCATCCAACCTTTTTTCTTTTCATCGCCGTACGCAGTAGCGACGGAGCCAAATGTTCTTCAGAGGCGTGAAATGTTTGGAATCGAATTATCCTGGAATCTTATCCAGTATTGCATCTTACATCAACACATGCTGAAGCGATTCTTCTCCGGAGTCGTGACACTCGATATCAGTGCATCAGCAGATTACCGAGTCGTCGCTGGCTCATACACCCTGAGTGACAGGAACACCAGCTGCAGGGGGACTCGCCACCTCGGAACCCTAAATCTGACTCCGCTTCTTAACCCCAGCCTTCGTATGCACTTCTTCTTCTAGCAGTTTATTCCAACATTTTATTCCTTTATTTGCTCTAAATATGGATATGCAACCAGCATCTACTTTTGCATTTATTAATGCTGTGTAATTTATAAAGAAATAAAAAAATTAAAGTTTCCTGTTTTTGCCTTTTGCATTCTGTTTTTACTTTGCATATATTTATAATGTGTGTGTATTACATTGGAACAGAACACAAATAACACTAATTAATAAGGCTAGTTCAGCTCTACACCTTAGCGTGACAGTATACTCTATCTTTTTTTCCTAAGCATTATAATTATAGTTTGTGAAATGGAAAGTCTACAAAACAAGCTTTAAACCGTCTCCCTCTTCCCAGAGCAAGGCCGTTAACCCATAATTGTATAAATGAGATAAATTTAAGTCATTCTGAATAATTGCATCTGCCAAATGCTGTATAACAAATACAAAGAACCGCTATTTATCTATTGTTGAACTTTTGCCTTTGACGTTATGATGACAGCAGAACGGAAACGAGGAAACCTTTTCATATTTATAGCAATTTCAACAACTCTTATTACTACAGCGATATAAATCTCGTAGTTAAGCAGAACCAGGTCGTAGTTTAGATTAGCGGTTCCCAACGGGGGGTCCCGACCCACAAGGGGGCCTCAGCGAGCTCTGTGGGGGGTCGTGTCATGTTTTAAAAAGTGTTGAGCAGTGAGGAGAGCGATCATACTGCATTAGATAATTTTATCCATGATCCCCTGGTTGACCAAAAAATGGACAAATTTGTGATTCGTCCTCCACAAAAACGAGCGAGTGTCACTGATTCGCCTTCAGCAGCTGATAGTAATTACTCAGACATACTTGACCCTGATGAGGAAGAGACCACCAATTTGGGTAGCGATACTGGAAAAACTAAATAAAATACAGAAACTACCAAGAATGATGTGAATAGGGCCCTAAAATATTTTTTGTAGGAAAAGGGGACTCAAAAAAGATTGGACACCACTGGTGTAGATAAAATAAAGGTGTTTTTGGTACCTAAACTCCACAGCACAGTGACATGTGTTCACATATCCCATCTTAGAAGGTTGGGGGTCAGAGTGCAGGTTCAGCTATGATACACCGTCCCTGGAGCAGGAAGAAATGAGGACCTTAAACAAGGTTGCAGACTGGCAACCTTGACAGTGGCAGACTGGCAGTGCTGGGGCTCGAACCCTGGCTTCAATGAACAACTCACAGATCCGTAACCATTTGAGCCACCACTGTTCACTTAGTAAAGAAGTGTAGGTCATTGTGTAACTGTAAATTTGGTTGTTGTATCGTCTCTACTCCCAGTGCAGTTCTGTAATTCTGCAATTATTAAAATGGCCACAAGATGGTGCCATAAATAGATGGAGCTGATATTACAAAACCCGATAACTGACACTAAGAATGTGCTTTAATATCAAGAAAAATATTGGTAAATTTGGTTAGCGGTTGATCTCTATACAAGAGTGAACAGACAACAACAGCAATAAAGCCAAAAAATACTACATAACAATCAATACTATACAATAAATAATCACAGAAACTTCCAATACTAAATACCAAATTCTAGTCGTTTCTGTTACCTAAAACATTTACGTTAAAATGATGACAGTAGACCTTCCTTATTAACCCAGATGATTAACATGTGTGTGTGTATGTGTGTGTTTACCGACGATGAGCGAACATGTAAATGAGCATTACTGTTTCTAAAACTATTTCCACCCAATTAAACCTAATGCTTTAATGGGCAGCACGGTGGTTTAGTGGTTAGCAAGGTTGCCTCACGGCAAGAAGGTCCTGGGTTTGATTCCCGGGCAGGGGTCTTTCTGTGTGGAGTTTGCATGTTGTGCTTGTGTGTGTTTACTCCTGGTCCTCTGGTTTCCTCCCACAGTCCAAAAACATGTATGTTAGATTGATTAGTGATTTTAAATTGTCCATAGGAGTGAGTGTGTGGCCCTGTGATGGACTGGCGACCTGTCCAGGGTGTCCCCCTCCTCCATTTTGTCCTTTCAGAGACATCTGGGAAAGACACCAGCAGATCCCTGTGACCCCGAATTAGGGAATAAGCAGGTATAGAAGATGAATAAATTATTAATTATTTAATTACTATTTTATTTTTCCAACGGTGTAAAAAACTTTTTGGCAATTGTAAAGGCCAATTTAAGATTTAGGAGGGAAAAAAAATAATATAAATTATATAAAAATATATAATATATAAATATAATTCTAACCCTTTTTTAAAGTAGGAAAACATGGCTTTATTACCTAGATTAAAGAACAGTAAACAGTGTAACGGAATAGCGATCTGCTGCCATCTAGTGGCCAGACGTGGTAGGTTCAACCTTTCTAAGACCGAGTTGTTCTTTATTACATCATAGTGCCTTGCCTTAGGAGTTCAACTGTTATGATTAGTAAAGAGGTAAAGAAGCGAGTACAGGCAGGTTGGAATGGGTGGAGAAACGTGTTTAGATGTGATGTGTGACAAAATAATATCAGCAAGAATTAAAAGATAGTGGTGAGAACAGCTATAATGTCTGGTTTAGAGACAGTGGTGAGACCAGCTATAATGTATGGGTTTAGAGACAGTGGTGAGACCAGCTATGAATGTCTGGTTTAGAGACAGTGGTGAGACCAGCTATGATGTATGGTTTAGAGACAGTGGTGAGACCAGCTATGATGTATGGTTTAGAGACAGTGGTGAGACCAGCTATGATGTATGGTTTAGAGACAGTGGTGAGACAGCTATGATGTATGGTTTAGAGACAGTGGTGAGACCAGCTATGATGTATGGTTTAGAGACAGTGGTGAGACCAGCTATGATGTATGGTTTAGAGACAGTGGTGAGACAGCTATGATGTATGGTTTAGAGACAGTGGTGAGAGCAGCTATGATGTATGGTTTAGAGACAGTGGTGAGAGAGCAGCTATGATGTATGGTTTAGGTTTAGAGACAGTGGTGAGACCAGCTATAATGTAGAGACAGTGGTGAACAGCTTATAATGTATGGTTTAGAGACAGTGGTGAGACCAGCTATAATGTATGGTTTAGAGAACAGTGGTGAGACCAGCTATGAATGTATGGTTTAGAGACAGTGAGAGACAGTGGTGGGTTAGACAAGTGGTGAGACAGCTATGAATGTATGGTTTAGAGACAGTGGTGAGACCAGCTATATGTATGTATGGTTTAGAGACAGTGGTGAGATACCAGCTATAATGTAATGGTTTTAGAGACAGTGGTGAGACCAGTTATGATGTATGGTTTAGAGACAGTGGTGAGACCAGCTATGATGTATGGTTTAGAGACAGTGGTGAGAGCAGCTATGATGTATGGTTTAGAGACAGTGGTGAGAGCAGCTATGATGTATGGTTTAGAGACAGTGGTGAGACCAGCTATGATGTATGGTTTAGAGACAGTGGTGAGACAGCTATGATGTATGGCTTAGAGACAGTACAGTGTTGAGACCAGAGATGATGTATAGTTTAGAGACAGTGGTGCAGAGTAAGAGGCAGGTGGCAGAGCTGGAAGTAGCAGAGATGAAGATGTTGAGGTTTTCTTCTGGAGTGATGAGGTTGGACAGGATTAGGAACGAGTTCATTAGGGGTCATGTTAGATGTTTTAGGGGAGAAAGTCAGGGAAGACAGATTGAGGTGGTTTGGACATGTACAGAGGAGGGATAGTGAATATTTTGGTAGGAGGGTGTTAAAAATGAAGCTACCAGGCAGAAGGTAAAGAGGAAGACTACAGAGGAGGTATATGGATGCGATAAACGAGGACGTGAAGTTAGTGTGTGTGAGTGAAGAGGATGTAGAGAATAGGGTTGGGGGTTTTGGACTACTGATAAGAAAGTCAGTTTTGCCCCCTGAAATGTAAGGTTTTAGGACAAGGGCATCAGCCAAATGTTGTTTTTTCAAATATGTCCTCCAGGGGGTAGTGTAGAGACCAATTTTATTAGAATGACGGAAATTCGGAAATTAATGTAGATATAGATAGATAGATAGACAGACAGACAGACAGACAGACAGACAGATAGATAGATAGATAGATAGATAGACAGACAGACAGACAGATAGATAGATAGATAGATAGATAGATAGACAGACAGATAGATAGATAGATAGATAGATAGATAGATAGATAGATAGATAGATAGATAGATAGATAGACAGACAGATTTTTTTATTTGTTCTTTTGTTTTTCATTTTATTTTTTGATATATTTTGTTTTGGTTTGGCCTTTTTAACTTTTTTTTCTGTTAAGAATTTTATTTATTTTTGTTTAAACCTTTATAAAACTGAATAAAACTAAAACCCTTCAGAAATCTTTGTTAAGTTTTGTAATTATTCTGTTTTATGGAAAAGGTGACTTTTATTTTAAAACCTGATCTATTCGGCGGCCATGTTGGTATTTTGGTAAGACCCGCCCTCTTTTCCTCCCTCCGCTTTTTTTAATGGTTTGCTTGGAGCTTATTATTTCTCCCAGTCTGTTAAAACCCCTGTTAAATCTCATTAAGTCATTTTTTTCCAGCTACGCGTTAATTTCCACAGCGTCGCAGGAAATGTACGTTTCTCCGTGACGTGTATATTGTGTGCGAGCGCTGATGTGAACCGCTGGATTATTATTATTGTTATTATTGTTGTTGTTAGCTAGCAGCCAGGTTGCTAACTCAGCTAGCTAATTATGGAGTTCAGCCTGGCGAGCTGAGGCTTTATTAATATTTAGGGTTTATTTTTTTTTTAATTGTTTCAAGTCTAAAAGATTCGTTTGTTAGGATTTTGTTTTTATTTTTGCCCAGAATGAGTAGAAAATATCAGCATTATAAAGGAGCGGAAGTCAGCTGCTGCGTCAAGTATTTCCTCTTCGGATTTAATATTATCTTCTGGGTGAGTCATTAAACATATTTTTATTTTATTATTTTTTTTATTAATATACTATTTAAAAAAATAATTATTAGTTTTATTTCCGTGTTTTTTTTTTTTTAATTTTCCTTCGCTTCATTTCCGTTATTATCAGGTCGGGATGTGTTTGTCCTCATTATAAATTACTTTATTACGTCATTAAATTCTAGTTAAAATCAGGGAAAAAATGTTTTTTGTTTTTTTTACTTTCTACTTTCCTGTTTAATTTTTTCTGTTTTTTTTTTTTATTTTTTTATTTTTAATTGATTTTTATTTTTGTGTTTTTATTTTTTTTTTTTTTTTTTTTGTTCTGTTAATTTTTCCCCCCCCTTTTTTATTTAATTTAAAATTTAATTTTTTTGTGTGTTTTTTTAGACTTTATTTATTAAACTTATTGTTTGTTTTTTAAACGTTAAGTTTGTTTTTATTTCTATACTTTAGTTTTTAAAATATTTTTACATTTTATTTGTTTTTGTTATTTTTTATTTAGTTTTTAAAAAACTAAAATTGATTTTAGTAATAAATATATTTTTTTAATTTTTATTTTTGTTTAGTTGATTTAGAACAAAGAGACTTTTTTCAGTTATTTATACTTGAGATATTAATTTCTTTTATATAAATTTACTTTTGTTTTTCATTATTAATTTTATTATTATTATTTTTAATCTTTAGACTTTATTTATGTCAGTTAGGGTTAGTTTTTTTTTAGCATTACGTTATACTGTATTTAATTTATATTTTAGTTTTATTATCTATTTTTTTCAGTTATTAATTTTATTTGCTTTTCTTATTTTTAATTTAGTTTTTTTTTTTAAATAAACTTTATTTTCTTAATAAATCTTTTTGTTTTAATTAATTTTCAATTTTGTTCAGTTGATTTTTATTCAAATTCCATTTATTTCAATTAATTATTTTTATTTATATAGTTTTACTTTTAATTGTTTTCTATTTTTAATTTTTATTTTTGGCTGCGCGCTTCTCTTTATTGTTTTGTTTCTTGATTTTTTTACATCAAACATTTACAGCGTCACACACACACACACACACACACACACTTTTTACATCTCTGCGTTTTCTTAGCGAATCCGACTTCACTGTGAATATTAGTAGATATTAGAATATTTTTATTTTTAGTTAAATTTTTTTCTGGGAAAAATGTATTTCTAATCATTGTGATGTAACAGTTATAAAAACCGCTCAGGAAATACCATATATGGCCCGTGCACAGTGATGTCATAAATCCCATCCTGACGTTGTTGTTAAATAACACAAAGTGGTTTATTTCATAAATATCAACATGGCGGTTGAATCCGTCCGGATGTGCGTACCGATCACTTAAATAACGTAAACCTTCTTCTAATAAACTATGAATAAATACAGCGAACTTTTAATTTATCTTCTAAACCCACTCACGTTAAGTGAAATCATTCGGAAGACGTTTCTTTGCCTTTTTGTGCTTCAATCCGTTCAATTCAATTTTGTGTTTATTGCATCACAAAATCAGTAAAATCAGCTTTTACATTCGATTTCAACAGGTCGACCCATAACTACCTTTAACGCCGTTCCATCTGTCGATTTCACAAGGTTTTTTTACTGACGTTGAGACTCCGTCAGGGTGTGTTTACACTTGTCATGTTTGAGTCGATTTATTTAATATGGCGGTTTATCTGACTAAGTGTAAAGTCTGATATCTGAACCAAACCAGCGGACAGAGACCATTAAAAAAGCTGCGAGAGTGAGTGCGAGAGTGAGCGAGTGTGAGCGTGAGCGAGCGAGAGTGAGTGTGAGTGTGAGCGTGAGCTGAGCGAGCGAGCGAGAGTGAGTGTGAGCGAGCGAGCGAGAGTAAGTGTGAGCGAGCGAGCGAGAGTAAGTGTGAGCGAGCGAGCGAGAGTAAGTGTGAGCGAGCGAGCGAGAGTGTGAGCGAGCGAGCGAGAGTGTGAGAGCGAGCGAGCGAGCGTGAGTGTGAGCGAGCGAGCGAGAGTGAGTGTGAGCGAGCGAAGCGAGAGTGAGTGTGAGCGAGCGAGCGAGAGTGAGTGTGAGCGAGCGAGCGAGAGAGAGGGTGAGCGAGAGTGAGAGTGAGCGAGTGAGTGAGCGAGAGTGAGTGTGAGCGAGAGTGAGTGAGCGAGCGAGAGTGAGTGGTGAGCGATCGCGAGTGAGTGAGAGCGAGCGAGTGAGTGAGTGAGAAAATTAATCGTCACCCCAAGTTTGATAATCGTGACAGCCCTACCTTTTTTAACTCACTTCCCAACCAGCTGATCAACACAATTATCAAAAATCCCCAACTAAGTTTGTGAGACGTGGTAAAAGGTTGTGGGAGGTGTTGAAAGGAGGTGTTGTGTGAGTGAGTGAGTGTGAGCGAGCGGGCGTGAGTGAATGTGAGTGAGTGAGCGAGCGTGAGTGAGTGAGAGCGTGAGTGAGTGAGTGTGAGTGAGTGAGCGAGCAGTGTGAGTGAGTGTGAGTGAGGAGCGAGCGTGAGTGAGTGAATGTGAGTGAGTGAGCGAGCGTGAGTGAGTGAGTGAGTGAGTGAGCGAGCGTGAGTGAGGGATGAGTGAGCGAGCATGAGGTGAGTGTGTGTGGCGAGCGGGGCGTGAGTGTGAGTGTGAGGTGAGCGCGTAGCGTGAGTGAGTGAATGTGAGTGAGCGAGCGTGAGTGAGTGAGTGTGAGCGAGCGAGCGTGAACGAGCGGGAGCGTGAGTGAGTGTGAACGAGCGATGCGAAGCGAGCGAGCGTGAACGAGTTACGAGCGGGCCGTGAGTGAGTGTGAACGAGCGAGCGTGAGTGAGTGTGAGCGAGCGAGCGTGAGTGAGTGTGAGTGTGAGTGAGTGAGGCGAGTGAGCGTGTGAGCGAGTGCGAGCGTGAGTGAGTGAGTGTGAGCGAGCGAGCGTGAACGAGCGGGCGTGAGTGAGTGTGAACGAGCAAGCGAGCGAGCGTGAACGAGCGGGCGTGAGTGAGTGTGAAGCGAGCGAGCGTGAGTGAGTGTGAGCGAGCGTGAGCGAGCGAGCGAGCAACTGCTCAGTTGGATTAAAGAAATAAACATGAGTTGCTCTGAATAAATCTGTCTACCAAATATCAGAAGTGTAAACTCGTAAATAAATAAAATACTTGTAAATACATTTTTTTCCCCTCACGACTCAAACACAATGGTAGTCCCAGTCATGAGAGAAGCTGTTAAAAACAATGGGAAGAGCCACTCGTCTTTCTTCCTTTTTTCTGTTGTTTTAGTTTTTTTACTCCTCACCCAAAGAGAGAGTGAGAGAGAGTGAGAGAGAGTGAGAGAGAGCGAGCATGAGCGAGAAGAGCGAGCGAGAGCGAGCATGAGCGAGAGAGCGAGAGAGAGCGATGAGCGCATGAGCGAGAGCGAGTGCGAGAGTGAGTGCGAGAGTGAGCGAGCGAGAGTGAGTGTGAGCGAGCGAGCGTGAGTGAGTGTGTGCGAGCGAGCGTGAGTGAGTGTGTGCGAGCGTGAGTGAGTGAGTGAGTGTTTGATAATCGTGACAGCCCTACCTTTTTTAACTCACTTCCCAACCAGCTGATCAACACAATTATCAAAATCCCAACTAAGTTTGTGAGACGTGGTAAAAGGTTTTGTGGGAGGTGTTTGAAAGGAGGTGTTGTGAGTGAGTGGTGAGTGTGAGTGAGCGAGCTGAGTGAGTGAGCGAGCGGGCGAGTGTGAGTGAGTGTGAGTGAGCGAGCGTGAGTGAGCGTGAGTGTGAGCGAGCGGGCGTGAGTGAGTGTGAGTGAGCGAGTGTGAGTGAGCGAGCGTGAGTGAGTGATGTGAGTGTGAGCGAGCGTGAGTGAGTGAGTGTGAGCGAGCAAGCGAGCGAGCGTGAACGAGCGGGCGTGAGTGAGGTGTGAGCGAGCGTGAGCGAGCGAGCCAAACTGCTCAGTTGGATTTAAAGAAATAAACATGAGTTGCTCTGAATAAATCTGTCTACCAAATATCAGAAGTGTAAACTCGTAAATAAATAAAATACTTGTAAATACATTTTTTTCCCCTCACGACTCAAACACAATGGCAGTCCCAGTCATGAGAGAAGCTGTTAAAACAATGGGAAGAGCCACTCGTCTTTCTTCCTTTTTTTTTTGTTGTTTTAGTTTTTTTACTCCTCACCCAAAGAGAGAGTGAGAGAGAGTGAGAGAGAGTGAGAGAGAGCGAGAGAGAGCGAGAGAGAGCGAGAGAGAGCGAGAGAGAGCGAGAGAGAGCGAGAGAGCGAGAGCGAGAGTGCGAGAGTGAGTGCGAGAGTGAGCGCGTTTGAGCGTGAGCGAGCGTGAGTGAGTGTGTGCGAGCGAGCGTGAGTGAGTGTGAGCGAGCGAGCGAGCGTGAGAGTGAGTGTGAGCGAGTGAGTCGTGAGCGACGAGTGAGTGAGTGTGAGCGAGCGAGTGAGTGAGTGAGTGTTTGATAATCGTGACAGCCCTACCTTTTTTAACTCACTTCCCAACCAGCTGATCAACACAATTATCAAAATCCCAACTAAGTTTGTGAGACGTGGTAAAAGGTTGTGGGAGGTAGATGAAAGGTTGTGGGAGGTGCTGAAAGGTTAAGAGAGATGCAGTGAAAGGTTGTGGGAGGTTTGTAAAAGGGGTTAAGAGGTAGTAAAGGTTGTGGGAGGTAGATGAAAGGTTGTGGGAGGTGTTGAAAGGTTGTGGCAGGTTGATGAAAGGTTGTGAGAGGTGGTAAAAGGTTGTGAGAGGCGCTGAAAGGTGTGTGGAGGTGGTAAAAAGGTTGTGGGAGGCGCTGAAAGGTTGTGGGAGGCGCTTGAAAGGTTGTGGGAGGCGATGAAAGGTTGTGGGAGGCGGTGATGAAAGGTTGTGGGGAGTGGAGGTTGGTAAAAGGTTAAGAGAGATGCAGTGAAAGGTTGTGGGAGGTTGTGAAAGGGGTTAAGAGGTAGATGAAAGGTTGTGGGAGGTGTTGAAGGTTGTGGTAGGTAAATGAAAGGTTTGTGAGAGTTGGTGAAAGATTGTGGGAGGTGTTGAGAGATGGTGAAAGGTTATGGATGGCAGGTGATGGAAAGGTTGTGAGAGGTGGTGAAATGTTGGAAGGTTTTGGTTGAAGTTGATGGTGTTGGAGGTGGTGAAATGTTGGAAGGTGGTTAAAGGTTGTGGGAGGTGGTTGAATGTTGGAAGTGGTTAAAGGTTTGGGGGGATGTTGATAATGTAAAAGCCTTTATTTTGTCACATATACTTTTTTACAGCACAGTGAAATTCTTTTTTTGCATATCCCATCTTAGTAAGTTGGGGGTCAAAGCGCAGGTTCAGCTATGATACAGCGCCCCTGGAGCAGGAAGGGTTAAGGGTCTCGCTTAAGGACCCAACAGTGGTTGGCTTGCCGGTGTTGGGTTTGAACGCAGGTGTTTCTGGTCTTCAGATCAACAGCTCAAAGGTTTGTGGGAAGGTGATGAAAGGTTCTGGAGGGGTTTGAAAGGTTTGAGCGATGAAAGGTTATGGCAGGCGATGAAAGGTTGTGAGAGGTGTCGATGAAGGTTGTGGGAGGTGATGAAAGGTTGTGGGAGGCGATGAAAGGTTGTGGGAGGCGATGAAAGGTTGTGGGACGCGTTGGAAAATATTTGAGTTTATGAGACGTAATAAAAGGATATAAGTGGGGGGGGGGGTTAAAAGAGGTGGTGAGAAGGTTTAAAAGATGGTGAGAGGATAAAAAGAGAGAGTGGTTATTGAGAGTGTATAAAGGACCATAGGAGGATTAGAGATAGATGATGTGACAGTGTGGGTGTTTAAGGTTATAGATAAGTTCTTAGTTATTAGATTAGTCCTAAAGCTGATTAATTCTTGCTTTTAATTACGTCTGCGTTAAAGTGCTGTACTGTGAATCGCACGGTTCCCTGAGGTGCTGCTTGTGGACGCCAGGAAAGGGCACGATGTTCTCATGGGGTGCAATGCCAATATAAATAGTTAGGATCAGTGTAACAACATGTGAAATGTTTGTCCTCGAAGTTATTTTATAAAGATTGATATGCGATTGTTGATATCGTCCTGTGACTTATGATGTCACAATAGTATGCAAATTTAACTACAAGGAAGTTTCTTTTCCTTAAAATTCTTAAAGCTACTTTAAACACTCAAAATGTAGCGCCACCGCTTTCTGGCATTTTCTCAAATGACGAGCGAGTCGTCTCTCCTGCGGGCTCATGGGATATACTCCTCACCTTACGTACTGTTTTGTGCGTACTATATGGCTTTGGCAGTGTGTGTGTGATGGCGTCATACAAAATTGCTTTTTAATTTTGCGTTCATTTCTGCTATGACGGATTTGTAAGATCCTGGAGGGACCCAGATACGAACACGAACCGCTTTAGCGATTACACGAATCGTTTATATTTCACTCTTTTGTTGTTTTTGTTTTTTTTTTTTAGCTACTTTTGCTGAGTATTATGTATTTGGGGTCCTGATCGATGTGTTTATTGTTGCATGTTTGGGTTTAAGGTCTTGTAACTGTTGCTTTCATCACTTGTTGATGTAAATGTAAGCAATAGCAGCGGATAATTAATACCCACGATGTTCTTCCACATCATTAGCTACGTTTACATGGACACTTTCAGTTTCAATTGGAAGGAAATTAATTCATTATTTGAAATGGTATTTTCAGGAACATTAAAAAATTAATAAGGGTTGATATGCACAGGGCTTGTAATCGGGTTCGATCTTTTGTTCAGTTGTACGGCATTATGCGTTTTTGTTTTTTTGTGTTTTTATTTTTTTACGCCATTGCAC
This sequence comes from Bagarius yarrelli, assembly GCA_005784505.1. Taxonomy (NCBI): domain Eukaryota; kingdom Metazoa; phylum Chordata; class Actinopteri; order Siluriformes; family Sisoridae; genus Bagarius; species Bagarius yarrelli. The sequence continues at coordinate 1,313,888 of VCAZ01000121.1, forward strand.
ATGCGCAAAACTTTCTAGATTCCTTTTTCAATCCGATGAAGGGTTTACATGTCCTCTTGATCAGATTGGAAAAGGTTTAAACCGCCCCTTGAAATCCCCTTAACTGGGGAAGTGGTGGCTCATGGCTCAACCTGAGGATTTTGGGTTCGATTCCCAGCTCCAGCAAGCCGCCACTGTTGGGCCCCTGGGCAAAGCCCTTAACCCCCCAATTGCTCAGTTGTACAAAAGAGATAAATGTAAGTCGCGCCGGATAACGACGTCCGCCAAATGCTGTAAATGTAATAAATAAATGAAAGTCTAATCCGGTTTGGCCACTTCATTCCGATTGACGTGTTTGCATGTCACTTTATTAATCTGATTTTGCTTATAGTCCATTTACAATCTGATCATCAGGGTCCGTGTAAACACAGCTAGTGATGTACATTTGCACTCGATCAGATAACCAACTGTTGCTTAAACTCGGGCGTTTCCATAATGAGCCTCAGGCTCATAAAGACCGGTTTAGAAAGACACAATTGTCTGAACACACACTCATGCCTGACCGGGTGAACACACACACTCACGACTGTGGAATGGTGTGTATACGATACACAATGCTGTGACTTGTCGTGACCTGCGGTGTTCATCATACACACTGTTTCTCTTGTATGTGGCTCATCGTGATTATTAACATACAACATTTTAAAGTCAGGGCGATGCAGATGCTGTGAAATGAGCAACACGCTTCGTGCAGAAGTGCAATATTTCGCTTAATCCTGTCTTCTGTGCAAGTTCAAAAATTCCAACTCGAGCGGAAAATTTGCATGACGCATCATCACGCAAGCCAGTCAATAAAGAGCTAAAGGAGATTATTATAAAAACAAACAAACAAATAAATATAAATAAATAAATCGCACAAGACCTAATAATTGAATTTTCGAATACAAATTGGTAGCTCCCGCCCTTCTACCGCTACGCAAGCAAATCAAATCCTTGGTAGTCTAGCGAATCGGGTAGCCGTGTAGCAGAATAAAGGCATCGTCTACTCGAATTCTGGAGAGACAGGAAATATTTGAGAAAAACAGCACCTTAAGTGGGACATTTGGGAAAACTTTTAAGTACTATTTAAACAAA
>VCAZ01000121.1:1320000-1335000 GCA_005784505.1 Bagarius yarrelli
TTTATTTGTTTTTGTCTCTCTCTCTCTCACTCTCTCATATCAGAGGGACGTTTTGGCTCATGTTGGACATTTCTGGGCCAAAATTTGACAGTTCAGATTGAGATAGTTTGAACATGTGCAGAGGAGGAAGAGTGGAAATATCGGTAGGAGGATGTTGGACATGGAGCTGCAGGCAAGAGGTGAAGAGGAAGGACAAAGAGGAGGGACAGGGATGTGATAAAATGAGGACATATAGTTAGTTTGTGTGTGTGAATAGGATGCAGATGAGGGGACCGGAAGAAGGCAGATGATTCGTTGTGATGATCCCTGAAGTAACGAGTCGGAATGAGAACGAGATTAATAGATTTCCAGAGTGTGTGTATTGTCCTGCGATTCTTCTGCGCCGTGTTTAACCCTGGCGTCTCCTGCCCCATGCGTCTACACCTGTAATTAATTCCACCCTTTAATTAAACACATTACCATATCTGTTCCTACTCCGTCGGTTTGTTCGTGACTGCGATATCAGACCTTGCCGGTACCGCAAAGATTTCTGGGTAAAGGCTCTGATGAGGATTTAAGTGAACAGAGCATCTTGTGAGAAAGAAATGAGACAAGAAGAAAAACCTTAAGGACATGAGGGACAGGCTGTAAATCAGAACCGGGTGTATAGGATGGGGAGGAATTGTGTAAATAGTCTAATCTGATTGTGGTGTGTGTGTGTGTGTGTTTTAGTTGCTGGGAGCAGCGTTCCTGGCTATTGGACTCTGGGCATGGGCTGAAAAGGCAAGTATACACCACAAAGAGTTGACAAACAAACACACACACACACACACACACACCGGTGATTCACAACATGCCTGACATTCCTCCACCTTTGTTCTTTTCTGCCTCAGCAACCTTCTGTTATTTGCCTTGTTTTCTTACTGACACGAACTAGGAGTTTAGATTACTCGTATAACGCAAGTCCTACTCGTAAATTCCGTCAGTGTCTCATGTCTCGGTTTAATGATTTAATGTGGTGGAACGTCTAAAAGACTAATTAGTTCCTGTTCTCAATTAATTTATAGCTACGAGTTACATTACAGCACACACACACGCACACACACCTCTAAACACACTTTACTTTTTATTTTTTACTTTTCTTTTTACTTTCTTGTTTCTTTTCTTTTCTTTTTTCTTCCTTTTTTATTTTCTTTCTTTCCTTTTTTTGTTCTTTTTTCCTCCTTTCTTAACTTTTCTTTCTTTCTTACTTTCTTTCTTTCTTCCTTTTTTTTTTTTTCTTTTTTTTTTTTTTTTTTTTTTTTTCTTATTTTTTTCCTTTTTTTTTTGCTTCTTTCCTTTTTCTTTCTTTTTAATTTTGTTTTTTTCTGTATTTGTCTCTTCTCTTTTTTTCTTCTCTTCATTTCATTCTTTCTTTTTTTGTATATATATATATATATAAAAGATCAATAACGAAAAAAGAGACATATATTTATATATATACACACACAATTTGTTGATCCTTGCAGAATCCCATCAATGACTAAAGCCACAACAATGAAAGGGTTCGTTAATTAAAATAATTGAGAGGTTTGTTAATTACGTTTTCAAGTATAGTTTATTAAGAAAAACACATTAAACATATGGTCTTAAAATAATTAAGCTTACTTACTTATATAAACAACACAATATTACCACCTGTGTTAAAAACCAGTTTGTTTGGTGTAATGAATCTGTACTTTTATTTTGACAACAGCGCCATGTTTAAAAGGACATGTGACACACGAGTCAAGTGCATTTGTTTGTTTTGGTAGCGTTTGTCGCATGTTAATCGACACGCATTCTGGCTAAGTTTCTGCTAGACAGAGGCAGGCAGACAACTTTGTCATTGCAAGGTACAATGAAATGCTGATTAGCACCTACCAAAATTGCAAATAGTCGACTGTGCAAATGCAGATAAATATGTAAGTATGTACATTAATAAATAAAGCTAATGTCAGTATGTGCAAGTATTTACAGCGAGTAATGTAGTGTAGGTGTGAATATTGTGCATTGTATGCATGGTGGAAAAGTGCTCATTGTGTACATTGTACATGACGTATATATTTTCATAGACAAATAGTGTGATAGCATTATAATGTGCAATTAAATGGACTATTTTATACAGAGAAAGGGGAAAAGAATGTACAGATTGAGGCAGAACTGTTTGTAGTGAGGTGCCGAGAGACATGAGTGTCCTAGCGGTGTAATGTCGAGTTCAGAAGGTTTATGATTGTGGGGAAAAATGAACCTTCTGGTTCGTTTGTGGATGTTTATCGACATATAAATGTGTTTGGTCTTTATATTTTACTGAATTTAATAGTTTGAATAGTTTTTACTAAGTGATCACATGATCGTTGTTGGAATTTTATGGATGAATTGGTTTATAAGCTGGGTTTTTTTTTTTTTTTTTTTTTTTTTTTTAAACTGTTTTGTGAATGTATGTTTGGCTGTTGATGGTTTGATAAAGACACTGATTGTAACATTGCTGTAATGTTTATTGTATCTTAAAATGGTTTCAAATCATTCAATCACAAAAATCTCAACTCTTCAAAAATATATAACATGCTTTGCTTTTTTTAAAATTTAATTTTTACTCCTGGAATGCAGGGTCCCACAGGGGGGACAGTAGAACGTTAACTGGGTTAAATCCATATCTAGTAAAAATGTCCAGAGGTCATTATCTTTATTGATGTACTGTTTATTGCGATTCGATATCATATTGATTATCGGTCCGGTCCCGCATTGCTCAGTTAACAACTAACGATTCAGACGGAATGTTTGGGTTCTCTGATGAGTTAATGTTTGTTTTTCTCCAGGGCGTTCTGTCGAACCTGTCGTCCATCACAGACCTGGGTGGCTTCGACCCTGTCTGGCTGTTCATCGTTGTCGGCGGTGTGATGTTTATCCTCGGCTTCGCTGGCTGCATCGGGGCTCTGAGGGAAAACACCTTCCTGCTCAAATTTGTGAGTTTGTGTGTGTGTGTGTTTCCTGCAGATGTTTGGCTTGGTTTCCTCTTCCATAATCATTTCAAGGTTTATTCGGTCCCTCGTGGAAATGAGGATGGAATTAATTACGTGCTTGAGTAGAAAACTCCATAACAAAGTCCTAGCAGATATTTTTCTGACACTCAACACCCCACACCCGATGCTGTCAGCCTGAGAGCGGCTCATCTTCATGAACGAAGAGGAAAAGGGTTTATAGAAATAATTAGCTATAACAATAAAACTGATATCTGTTTTAATTTCAGCTGATAAAATAGGTGATTACTTGTTCTTCTATCTCTCTCTCTCTCTCTCTCTCTCTCTCCCTCTCTTACTCTTTTTAATCCCTGTATTATTTCTTTAAAGTTGGCATCTTGTTTAGAAAACTCCAAGGTTGCCTTTCCCCCGCTATGTCCTCATATACCAGGGGTGTCCAATCTCGGTCCTGGAGGGTCGGGGTGTCCTTAAGAGTTTAGCTCCAACCCTAATCAAACACACCATCATCCCCACACCTGCTAGGTGTAATTAAAACTTACAGGTAGTTGTGTTGAGGCAAGTTGGAGCTAAACTTTACAGGACACCCCGACCCTCCAGGATCGAGATTGCCCCCCCCCCATTCGTCCTATACGCACTTCTTTCCAGTTAGACTTGGATTTTCTTCTTCTATCTGATGCTCAGGGCCCTTGCTGTTTTCTGTGTACTGACAGGTTTGATTTTATCTGTTGTTACTCTGACAACATTTAAAAATGGCGCCTCTTAAACTATGGTCTGTGGTGGAAGTTCCACCCAATAAGGTCGTCGGTTCCTGTTCTAGATTAGCAACGTTTGAGCCATGACGTTTGAGCCATTTCAAAGCCAGGATCTCGGCACCGGGCCAGACCTTATTTTTTTTTAATTCAGTGGAAAACAGCTCTGGCTCCGAGATCCGGTCCGGCCCCGGTGGAAAAGTGGGTTAAGGTCATGTGGAGCAATGATTGCCTGTGATTGACAGGGAAGAAAGATTATGACCCCTCCCACCCAGACAGCACAGCCTGGTGTGATTTTTTTATTTTTTTAATTTTTTATTTATTTATTTATTTTTTTCATTTTTCTTTTTCCATATCCTTCTTTCCTTATTTTTATTTTATTTTTTCTTTCTTTTTTATATTTTTCTTTTTTTCTTTCTTTTTTCCATTTCATTCTTTTCTTATTTTCATTTTCTTTCTTTTCTTTTCATTTATTTCTTTTGTTTGTTTTTCTTTCTTTCTTTCTTTCTTTCTTTCTTTCACATGCATATGCTTGTGTGTCAATCTGTGAAAGAAACAAAAGAAATAAATGAACAAAGAAAGAAATAATAAATTTAAAAAAAAGGAAAAAGAAAAAAAAAAGAAAGAAAGAAAGAAAGATACTGTGAAGATGTGTGTGTGTGTAATATGTTTTATCTGCTCAGTGATGAGTGCTCGGAATTCATACAGCACAGCCTGGTGTGATTTCTTGGATTTTTGGCTGCAGTTAGAAAATTTTAACCCCCAAATAACAAAATTATACCGCTAAATTTTATTGAATACTAAAAGCTGATCTGCTAAAAAACTATATTAACTATTTATTCATTTATTTGGTTGTCAACCTTTCAGACTTTTAGGCCGTCTGTCTGTCTGTTTGTCTGTCTGTCTGCCTGCCTGTCTATTACTTAATACTTTATTATTTTCATAACATTGATAAGAAATATATAGATATTATACACTCCTAAAATAGTTAAATATTTAAGTTTTTACACCAGAATTTTCTTGTCAATAACTGTTGAAACCTATTTGCACCAATAAAAGTGATAAACTTTCACCTATATTTATGTTTTTCTGGGTTTTTTTTTTTTTTTTTTTTTTTTTTTTTTGCTGCTGTCCTGCAGTTCTCAGTGTTTTTGGGCCTGATCTTCTTCCTGGAACTCACCGCTGGAATCCTGGCATTCGTCTTCAAAGACTGGATCAAAGACCAGCTAAACTTCTTCATCTACAACAATGTCAAAGCGTACCGAGACGACATCGACCTGCAGAACCTCATCGACTTCGCCCAGGAATACGTGAGTCCTGATTTAGAGACCATGGGCATTCGAGGGGCTTCGGTGTCGCTTCCTAAAATATTTACATTTACAGCATCTAGCAGACGTCCTTATCCAGAGCGAATTACATTTATCTCTTTATACAATTGAGCAATTGGGGGTTAAGGGCCTTGCTCAGGGGCCCACAGTGGTGGCTTGGTGGAGCTGGGAATTGAACCCACAATCTTTGAGTTGGTAGTCCAACACCATAACCATTAGCCACCACTTCCCCCAAATTAAATTAAATAAAATGTTCTTTTTTAACATCTTTCTTTCTATTTCTTTCTTCTCTTCTTTTATTTTCTTGTTTCTTTCTTTCCTTTTTTTTTTTTTTTTCTTTCTTTTTCTTTCTTTTATTTGGCAGACATCCTTATCCAGAGCGACTTACATTAATCTCGTTTATACAATGGAGCAATTAGGGGTTAAGGGCCTTCTTTTTATTTTCTTGTTTCTTTCTTTCTTTCTTTTTATTTTTTTTGTTTCTTTCTTATTTAATATCTTTCTTTCTTTCTTCATTTCTTTTTTTATTCTTTTTGTAGACGTCCCTTATTTTTTTAAATTTATTTAACATTTTTTATTTGTATTTCTTTTTTTCGTTTCTTTTTCTTTATTCTTCATTTATTATATTTTCATTATAGCTTTATTCTTTATTTCTTTTCGTGATAGTTAAGTGGTTAATGTGTTGCACTAACGATCGGGAGATTGCGGGTTTGAATCCCAGCACCACCAACTTGCCGAAGCTTTAATGCTGCAGTGTTTAAGAGGAGACACTTCAGACTGGGCAGATTTAGGACAATATCAGTGTGACGGTGTAATCTAAGTTTAGGGTTGATGTGTAAATGTGGTTGATTTTTTTTTTGATTATAATCGTGTGTGTGTGTGTGTGTGTGTGTCAGTGGTCGTGCTGCGGTGCCCACGGACCGGACGACTGGAACCAGAACATCTACTTCAACTGCACAGAGTTGAACCCGAGCCGAGAGCGCTGTGGAGTGCCCTTTTCCTGCTGCGTTAAAGACCCAGCGGTGACAACATTCTCTATAACACACACACACACACACATGTTTTTTTGCAAGCGTAATATATCTGGAGTGGCTGGAAATGAGTGTGTAGGTGGAGTGTAGACATTCATCTGAGCCTGAAAACACACACACACACACACACGCACACACACACAGCACTTCTAAATGTTCACAGTATCTTTCTTTCTTTCTTTTCTTTTTTTTTTTTTTCTTTTCTTTTCTTTCTTTTTTCTTTTTTTTTTTTTCTTTTTTTTTTTTTATTTTTTTTTTTTTTTTTCGTTTTTTTCCTTTTTTTTAAATTTATTTCTTTTCTTTTTATCTTTTTCTTTCGTCTTTCTTTTTTTCTTTTTATTTCTTTTTCTTTCTTCTTTTCTTCTTTTTCTTATTTCTTTTTCTTTCTTCTTGTCTTTTTCTTTCTTTCTTTCTTTCTTTCTTTCTTTCTTTTACTTTCCCTCCTTCTTTCTTTCTCTTTTCTGTTTTCTTACTTCTTTCCTACTTTCGTTTTTTTTTTTTTTTTTTTTCTTTTTTTTTTTTTTTTCTTTTCTTTTTTTATTATTTCCTTTCCTTTTTTTTTGTTTTTCTCTATTTTTTTTTCTTCTTTTTTTTTCTTTTTTTCTTTCTTTCTTTTCTTTCTTTTACATGCATATAATTCTGTGACAGTGTATATCCATCTGTGTGTGTGTGTGTGTGTGTGTGTGTGTGTGATTATGTTTTATTTACATCTGTGTGCCACTCATCTGCTTTACTTCAGACAGTGCAGATGTTCTAACACTCGGCTAATCAAAAAACTGGTTCTAACCAGTTTAATCAGAGGAAAGTTTATAGGACTTTAATCTTTCAGCTCGTTCACTTATTCACACAACCAACCGGATCATCTGACCTGCTTTGAGATCCGATTACATAAATCAGACTTGATGTCAGAGAGACTCGGATCTGTATTCGATAATGTAATTTTATCCTGATAATTTTTTAGGCTTTTTTTGTGTATCAGGAGTGTGAACATGTGTTTCTTTGTCTGTTCCAGGAGGATGTTCTGAACACTCAGTGTGGATATGACGTCCGGCTTGAAGCAGTAAGTACTGTTATCTGCTCTTCATCATCATCATCATCATATTTCTCACCTTATCATTAAATCCCATCGTCATCATCACCATCATCATATATCCTATTTATCATTCAATCCCATCATTCATCCATCATCAATCGTCATCATCCCTTCATCATCATCCTCATCATCCTACCATCCTATATCCTTCAAATCACATCCTCATCATCCAAAAACCATCATCACATATGTCCTTCCTTATCATTAAACCATCATCATTATATCCTCATTACCAACATTCATCATTATTACCATTATCATATATTCTTATTATCGATTAACCCATCATCATCATCACCATCATTAAACACTTTATTATAATATATCCTTCATCATCATCCTCATCATATGTCCTTCCTTATCATTAAACCCATCATCATCATATATCATCATCATCATCCTCATTAAACACTTCATTATAATATATTCTACCTTATCATTAAACCATCATCATCCTCATCATATGTCATTATGTCCTTCCTTATCCTTATCATTAAACCCACCATCATCATATATCATCATCATCATCACCATCATTAAACACTTCATTATAATATATCCTTCATCATCATCCTCATCATATGTCCTTCCTTATCATTAAACCCATCATCATCATATATATATCATCCTCATTAAACACCTTCATTATAATATATTCTACCTTATCATTAAACCATCATCATCCTCATCATATGTCCTTCCTTATCACTAAACCCAGCATCATCATATATCATCATCATCATCACCATCATTAAACACTTCATTATAATATATCTACCTTATCATTAAATCATCATCATCCTCATCATATATCCTTCCTTATCATTAAACCCATCCATCATCATATATCATCATCATCATCCATCATTAAACACTTCATTATAATATATTCTACCTTATCATTAAATCATCATCATCATCCTCATCATATATCCTTCCTTATCATTAAACCCATCATCATCATATATCATCATCATCACCATCATTAAACACTTCATTATAATATATTCTACCTTATCATTAAAACCGATCATCTCATCCTCATCATATGTCCTTCCTTATCATTAAACCATCATCATCATCCTCATCATATATCCTTCCTTATCATTAAACCTTTCATTTAATCCATCATCCTCATCATATATCCTTCCTTATCATCATTAAACCCATCATCATCATCTCATCATATGTCCTTCCTTATCATTAAACCATCATCATCATATATATCATCCTCATTAAACACTTCATTAGAACTATATTCTATCTACCTTATCTCATTAAACCATCATCATCCTCATCATATATCCTTCCTTATCATTAAAAAACCCATCATCATCCTCATCATATGTCCTTCCTTATCATTAAACCCATCATCATCATCCATCATCATCATCATCACATATGTCCTTCCTTATCATTAAACCATCATCATCCTCATCATATATGTCCTTCCTTATCATTAAAACCCATCATCATCCTCATCATATATCCTTCCTTATCCATTAAACCATCATCATCATCCTCATCATATGTCCTTCCTTATCATTAAACCCATCATCATCATATATCATCATCATCATCCTCATTAAACACTTCATTATAATATATTCTACCTTATCATTAAAAACCCATCATCATCCTCATCATATATCCTTCCTTATCATTAAACCATCATCCTCATCATATGTCCTTCCTTATCATTAAAACCGATCATCATCCTCATCATATGTCCTTCCTTATCATTAAACCCATCATCCTCATCATATATCCTTCCTTATCACTAAACCCAGCATCATCCTCATCATATATCTTCATATATCCTCATTATCATAATCATTATCATTACCATATGTCATATATTCTCCTTATCGTTAAACCCATCATCATCATATATCATCATCATCAATCATCATCATCATCATTAAACCCTTCATCATCATATTTTCTTGCTTATTAATAAACCATTCCCTTCATCATCACCATTAAACCCTTCATCATCATCATCATTATTAATTTTCCCTTAAAACTAGAACTTTTATAATCCTCATTTTTGACTGGACAATAAAACCACAAATCTAGTCTGTATGTACTGCAATGGGGGGGTGGGGCTTATTTAAAATCCCATGTTAACATGCTCCTACAAGTGCTGTTGGAGAAAAATAAACATCATCAGACAGCTTGTACAACTGACACTTTTCCCAGTTCCTCATATCTGATTTTTACAGGCGTGTTAACAAATTCATCCCAAATGAAAATCGGCCAATCGAAAAGGAAAAAACACACGATTCAAACTTTCCCCTTAAATCACGTGCATGTGTTTTTGCAGTGCAGTCGACCCATTCCGTTTATACAATGACTGTACCATAATGATACACGCTGTTTATAGAAGTCATTGTAACACACACACACACACACACACTGAGCACTGACCCCACCCTCAGGGGTTTAAGTGTAATAACTGAATGCTTCAGAGCCTGTAATAACAGTTCGAGTTGGTCAGGGTGATAATTAGCTTCCCGTTTTAGGCAGACGAAAGTGGCGCTCTGTAATCTGCTCTCCCTCGACGCAGGCGTGGTTAGTCGCAGCACCTCGCCAGCGCCGTTACCATGGCGACGCTGTCAGATTTGCTGCATCTGTACTCTGATTGAACTCGTGTGTTTTTATTGGATTTGGCTAAAACAGGTCCGGTCTTGGATAAAGTGCTGGTTAAATCGGTCGCTCGTTAATCTCAGATCGTTACCTGTAGAAAAGACACCTGGGAGCCAGAAATCTCTCTGATTGGCTGGAGATCAAATAATTACTTCATTCATTAGAATGCAAATCAATGTGCAATGTGTTTTTCTGAATGTTTTTGTTATTCTGTCTCTCCCTGTTAGAATAAAGCCACTGTTAAAGCAGACTGATTATTCATTAGCAGTGGGCAAATATAGAAAATCAGCCGGGGATCACAGCCTCCAAATGAGGATGGGTTCCCTTCTGAGTCTGGTTCCTCTCAAGGTTTTCTTCGTTCTTCCATCTAAGGCAATTCTTCTTTGCTACAGTCAGCGCAGGCTCAATTATAATAGGGCTGATTTAGGGAATCTTTTAAGGAATGATTTTAAGGAAGATTTTAAAGATGATTTCAGGGATGATTTTAGGGATGATTTTAAGGATGATTTTAAGGATGGTTTTAGGGATGATTTTAAGGATGATTTTAAGGATGATTTTAGGGATGATTTTAAGGATGATTTTAAGGATGGTTTTAGGGATGATTTTAAGGATGGTTTTAGGGATGGTTTTAAAGATGATTTTTGGGGGATTTTTTTCAGGGATGATTTTAGGGAATATTTTTAGGGATATGTTTTTAGAGACGATTTTGTAGAGTTTCACCAGTTGCAAAAGCGAGAAAAAGCGAGCGATTCTGGTCACATGATCGTGGCGTAGGGGGTTCTTCTCGCTGACGTGCAAACACAAACTGGTACGCAAGTGCAAACACTGACTCAAGATCCAGGATTAGTGGAAAACAAACTAAATTAAATGTACATTTACAGCATTTGGCAAATATACTTACATTTATCCCTGTTATACAGCTGAGCAATTAGAGGTTAAGGGTCTTACTCAGGGGCCCAACAGTGACAGCTTGGTGGTGCTGGGAATCGAACCCTGATTCTCCAAATAGCAGTCAAACACCTTAACCACTGTGCCACCACTCCCACCACCCCGCCCCCGCCGTAAATTGAATTCTGTTTTTGACCAGGACGGCGAATACGCCTGAAGTCAAAAAGTCAAAGGTTTTTACATGAAGTATTGCACATTTGTGTCAAAATGTTCTTGTAACGTTGTCCTGTGCTTAATCCGGCATTCGTTATTGTTGTTGTAGTTTAAACTTGGCAGAAACGAGTCGGTGGTTTTTCCACCAGCTATCAGTTATCCAGGCCATGGAAAGTATCAGAAGAGTGGAAACAGTTCAGTTCCTTTTACGTCTTTTGTGTTTTTGTCAGTCTGGTGTTTTTTTATTTTTTTTTTTTTTTTTTTTTTTTTTTCTGGACACCCTTTTTTTTCTGGAAGGGTGTGGAGAGGAAATGAGAGACACAATAACACACACACACACACACACACACACACACAAAAAGAGTCTCCTGGAATCGGATTGTATTTCATCGTGAGTAATTAGGTAGCACACATAGGCAGAGGCGTTTTTTTTTTTTTTTTTTTTTCAGGTATTTTTTTTCTTCTAAAGCTTTGTGTATGGTTCTTCGGAAGCCGTGTCTGTTCTCAGTGCGGTACCCCGAGGCCGACTGCTGTGTGGGAGAGGAAATAAGAGACGGATAAAAAAGCCACCGCATTAAACCGGGTTGAGCCTCAAGGGAAATCAGTTCTCTGTTGTTTCATTGGTGCTTCGGTACATCCTCTCGACCTCCTATTGGCCCGAATGTCGACGTTTAGGATCCCTTATGTCATTTTGTTAGAAGAGACACATAGCCTGGGCTGGACCGCTATAAAGAAACCGGCCATGACTCATCACTCGCAGCTTATGAAACTCTTTAACGACTTTTAAAACACTTTCTCTTTTCTCGTCCCGTTTGCTGAAAGAAAAATGAAAACTGTTCAAAGGCGTTTCTATAATAATCGATTGGTGTTAAAGGAGTCGGTGTTAATTTTATGGTTTCTGTTCACGCTGATGGTCTTTAACACGTTAATCCTGTGACCTTCCATGGAAACGGAGGTGTCCTCACACCTATGAACAGCTGACCCTGATGCTGAAACAACACACACACACACACACACATTCACATTCACACACACTCACTGTAGTTTAAATCAACAAGTTGAAACAAGCTGAGACTATTTCCTTGTTATATTGTCTTCTGGGACATTTTGGCTTTAGTAAGATATGAAAACATGCCACACACACTCACACACAATTGTAGTTGGCAGACGTCCTTATCCAGAGCGGCTTGCATTTATCTCCTATATATATATACAACTAAGCAATTGAGGTTTAATTGCCTTGTGGTGGTTGTTGGTGCTGGGAAACGAACCCTGGTCTTTCTGGTATCAGTCCGACACCTTAAAAACCAAGCCACCACTACTCTGCATGTGTAAACAATTTGTGCTTGTATTGCCTTACTCGTAGTTTGTATGAGGAACTTTTTATAACATACACACAAACACACACACACACACACAAACACACACTGTGGTTTGTTTAATAAAATCTGCAGCGCTTTTCTTGTGAAATGACCTTATAAGTAGGGTTAAAACTAAACACACACACACACACACACACACACTGATTGCAGCTATAGTTGAATTTTTTTCGTGTGCGTGTGTATAGTTTTCTAAAAGCAAACGCACAAATTACATGGTTCGTTAAATAATAGCTGTTGTTTTCCTGCCAAATGTCCCCACAAAACACACACACCCAAACACACACATTTGTAGTTTTTACAGTATTTGTAATTGTTTTTCTGTACTCGTAGTTTTTATGAGGGACCTTTTTAAAAAATCATAAACACCAGGGCGAACACATGAATGCCATACCGGCCGATGAAGTTCCCTCTTTGAGTGACGCCATACCAGCCATTGAAGTGCCCTCTTTGAGTGACAGCCATACCAGCCAATTGAGTTCGAATAGCTTTGTGCGGCTAATCAGCATTGTATTGTCCATGTGTGTGTAACGCCCACCATTAAAAAAAAAAAAAAAGTGTGCAGTGGAGTAAGATTAAGGGATTTATTTCTTTCATGAAATCATACACACACACACACACACACACACGCACACACAGTAGTCTGGTACATAGAAGCTTCTGTTCTCCTGCCACATGGCCCAACAAATTGCTTCTTCTGTGTGGCCACGTTTATAAATGTAAGTGGAGACTAAATGTCCCCACAAGGTTAAAGCACTAACAGTTTCGTCCTTTTGGTCTCCAATGAGATATAAAACCATGGCCACACACAGCCAAAAAAACTAAACACACACACACACACACAGAGTTATTGACATTGACAGTTATCTCTAATGTGTGTGATGTTGTTGTTTTTCCATAGGAGATGGACCGACAGAGATACATCTTCACTAAGGGCTGCGTGGGGCAGTTTGAAAAGTGGCTGCAGGACAATTTGATCATCGTGGCTGGCATCTTTGTCGGTATTGCACTACTACAGGTAAGAATCTGTTCTATCTGTACAAATCCCGCACTGCCGTCTAAACTCTTTATTTGTAGACCAGTTCCATTTCAGTTCCTCTGATCTGCTGTCAAGGTTGCCACGACAACCAGGATTCTCGTTTAATGATGTCCTTTGTATTGATAACAAGTTTCTCAGCCAGCGAAAAACTGTGTCTATAAGAGCTGCTCAATATATCGGATCATCGAAACAACGCAAATGTGCGATTTAATTATTCAGATAATAATAAACGATTTAAATTAACTTTTGATGGCAATCTCTGGTGCGCGGATGTTAGCCGCGATACGCGAACATGTGCTTTTATAATAATCAACAAGCCGTGAAGCTTTCATAGCGAGCTGATTTTGATAAGCCCGAGGCTCCGCAGCTGCTGCTGACGATTGAGTGCAGAAACGAGAAGAGACGTCAGTATTCTGAGTAAAAGAGAACCTCTTTTAAAAGGCAAAGTGGTAGCGTGGTGGTTAAAGTGTTGGACCGCTGATTGGAAAATCTGGGTTTGATTCCAAGAACCACCCAGTTGACAATGTTGGGCCCCCGAGTAAGGCCCTTAACCCTTAATTGTTTAGTTGTATAACGATACATAAGTATTTGAGTGCCTACAGGAAGGGGAACTTAATAATTCTTTAAAGTGGGGAAATGGTATCCAAGTTGGACCCTTAATTGGAGGATCTGATTAAAAGATAATTGGTTTGATTCCCAGGATCACCACGTTGCAACTGTTGGGCCCCTACGCAAGGCCCTTAACCGTTGATTGCTTAGTTGTATAAAAGAGATAAATGTAAATTGCTCTGAATAAGAACGTCTACCAAAATGCTGTAAATTTAAAATCTTTACAGTCAACTTAAAACCAAGCACAATTTCTATCTGCTACACTCAGCAGCTCAATGGTTAATGGTTAGGTTGGACTGCCAACCAAAAGATTGTGGGTTCAATTCCCAGTTCCACCAAGTTACCACTGTTGGGCCCCTGAGCAAGGCCCTTAACCCCTAATCGCTCAGTTGTATAAAAAAAGAGACTAAAGTAAGTCATTCTGGATAAGGACGTCTGCCAAATTGCCTTAATATAAATGTAAAATGTCGCATTATTTAGCATGCTATCGCATTTTTTTTTCTCGATATCCGCTAGTTTTCAGCCATTTTACTATTGGTAAACGTTCTGTATGTTGACGCAGCTTAGGGTTTCAGTTCATGTGGAACATCAAGTTATGGTCGAAGATCTGTGAGATTGTGAGCTCTGAGGCATGGAAGCTGATTCCAGATGTGGTGGTTGGAGATTTACACCTTGTAAAATCAAATTATGTATGAAAAAATAGTTTTTGCTCAGCATTCATGCCACAGAGGTCACTTCACTTCTCAGAGGTGAATTGTTTTCATACATATATGTGGGAAGTGGTGGTTTAGTGGTTATGGTGTTGAACCCTAACCCAGAAAGACCAGGGTTCTAATCTGTTGGGCCCCTGAGCAAGGCCCTTAACCTCTAATTGCTCAGTTGTATAAAAAAGAAACTAATGTAGGTCACTCTGGATTAGGACGTCTGCCAAAAGCTGTAAATGTAATGAACCCAAACCCAGTTGTGATTTCGACCTTATTCCTTGCCACACACTCGCTCCCGATCCGATATAAGAGAAGTGAAATAATAACACACTAATTATTG
>VCAZ01000121.1:1340000-1410073 GCA_005784505.1 Bagarius yarrelli
TGATCTGATGGATGGAACGAGCTGTGGATCTAAAACAGAAAGTAAATCTCCAGCCTGTCATTTTATCTGCTGTGTAGTTACAGCCAAGAAAGAACAGAAGGAGAGAGAGAGAGAGAGGAGGAGAGAGATACAAAGAGAACAAAAGAAGGGAAGAAAGGAAGAAGACAGAAAAAAAGAAGTAACAAATGGAAAGAAGGAAAGCACAGGAAAAAAGAAATGGAATAAAAAAAGAACAGAGAGATGAAAGAAAAACATAGCGGAAAAAAAATCATTAAAGGAAGGTGGAAATTAAAAAGTAAATAAAACGACAGATTTAATCCAACAGCAGGACAAACAGGAGAAAGGAAAAAGGAATAAAATGCAGGTGAAAAGAAATAATTAATTTTCTATTGGAACATCGTCACACACACACACACACACACACACACACACACCCACACACACACACACACACACACACACACACTCAAATCATCTGGATCACAACAGGAGCAACATCCAGAACCAAAATGGTGGCCAGACGACTTTATTGCTATTTTAAAGTCGGTTTCATCGGTTCATTTTTTTTTTTTTACACACGGCAGCGTGTTGAATCTGTTCATCAGGTCTGAAACTCCTCCCCCTTTTTTAACAGTTTATCGCTGAAGATTATTGTAATGATTTTTTTTATTTGTCTCAGCGTTGATTTGAGGAGACGCCGTTAACGTCAGTTTCTGATTCTAAAGCTCCCGTCCCCCAGCATGTGTTTAAACCAGGGCAGCACATGTTCATAGAAATCCGGTGTTTGGCATAAGTATTTGTCCCCCCCGGCATTTCCTATTTTTTTCCATTCCATTTTTGCTGCTTAATGTTGATATATAATTATCAATATCGTTTACAGAATGACTTACATGGTTATTGTATGTAAGGTGGCGTAAGTATTTACCCCCCTCCACCCTCCCACACACACACACACACACACACACATTGCTGTGACTTCTTCAAGAGGAGAGTGTGAATACTTCTTTTGCAAACTTCTTTTTTTTTTCCCCCCCCAGTCACACACAACACACGAATACTTATGCACAGCGCTCGATATTACTTCAGCCATAGAGATTCTTATGTTAAAGCATCTATAGGAGCTTTATAGTAGCGTAGCGTCTTAAAAACTAGTTTGTGTGACGGCGCTAATTCGAGATCTTTACACTTTTTGCTAAGCGTGTGAGGAAAGCTGTCTGTCTCTCTCTCTATCTTTCTCTCTCTCCTCTTCTCTCTCTCTCTCTCTCTCTCTCTCTGTTTATCAAAGAATTCAATTCAATTCAGTTGAGTTTTATTTGTATGGCGCTTTTTACAATGGTGATTGTCACAAAGCAGCTTTACAGTTGAAGAAATTATGAAACAGAGTTAAAGAGAAGAAGAAGAACTGAAGTCGTCGTTGAAATGATTCCTAACCAATGCCTCTGGTTCGAGAAGAGGTCTTTATGTGTAATTGTTTTTTTACATCCGTTTATTGACTTGATTGTTGGGCGTGGTCTGTTACACTGTATGTTATGTAAAATTTGCTCCTTTTTCATATTCAATAAAAGGATTTATGACCTTGTGGGTTCTTTTTGCTGTCAGCACATGGCCTATTTACCATATATAATATAATATTTCACCTTCTATAATAAAATCATTTAGAAAAGCAATTAGATATCGGGGCAGCACGGTGGCCTAGTGGTTAGCACTGTTACTTCGTTTCTTCTTTTCCATAAACCGAAATCCATCATTAAAACTGTCCTGGACATTCTAAATCGTAATTCCGTAATTTATCGTAATTTAACTCTGGAGTGCTAGACAAGTGATGGAAGGATGCACCTTAAGCCACATTAATGCTTTCCATAAATAAGTTCCTCCCCCATAGTCTCTCTCGTGTCTCGTACACATTTGCTGTATCGGACTTAACACTTCTATAATTTATACAATATAATTCTCAATCCAAACATTACAGATGAAGAGGAAAGAAAAAAACAGGAGGATAGAATATTGTATAATATTGTGTAATACTGTGTTATTAAAAGGGGCAAAAAAACAACACTACAGCATCACCTGGAATTATTTTAAAGTCACGTCTCAGGAATGACATCTGACATCATAGGAAAACAGATCCTGTCTCTCTGACCAAATCCTGGGTTTAAGTCCCCTGCAGGGGTCTTTCTGTAAGTTCTGCCGGTGCTTGTGTGGGTTTACTCCAGATTCCCCGGTTTCCTCCCACAGTCCAAAAACATGTATGTTAGATTAATTGGTGATTCTAAATTGCCCATAGGAGTGAGTGTGTGTGTGTGTGTGTGTGTGTGGCCCTGTGATAGACTGGTGATCTGTCCAGGGTGTCCCCTTCCTGCCTCTCGCCCTTTCAGAGACGGCTGGGATAGACTCCAGCAGATCCCTGTGACCCCGAATTAGGGAATAAGCGGGTATAGAAGATGAATGAATGAATTAGAAAGTTATGGTAAGATAGAGTTTTAAACAGTTGCGCAGGGTGTCCACCAGATGGCGACAAATTCACCAAAGTTTCACAAAACACTAAACGCTGACCAGCCGAACCAGTGAGACGTTCAGCACTAAATTTACATTATTAATATGTGACTATTCGAAATTTCACATTAATTTAAAAAATAAATACTAACAGAGAAGAGACAAAAAAACAAAAAGAAAATACCAGAAAATAAAAGAGAGCAATTGTGGGAAGGAAAGATGGAACAGATGAGAGACATGCAAAAACAGAGAGAGAAAAAATAAGGACCAAAAAAGCCATAAAAACGAAAAGGGCAGGTGAAGGGAGAATGAATGGAAAGAAATAATGTGAGAAGTAAAAATCATAAGGTAGGAAAAGGAAGGAAATAAATGCCAGCCACCAGAAGTATGTTTAAAAAAAGAGCAAAAAAAACAAGCCACATAAAAAGGCCAATAGATGAGAAAAGAAAAGAAATAAAATGAAATTAAATATTGAAAATATGGCAGATAATTTCACATCAACCAGAACTGGAAAGAAAAAGGACCAAAACAAGACAGAAACGAAAGGAGGAAAAACAGACTAAAAGTATATTTAAAAAAAGATAGAAAGAAGGAGACAAAATAAAGACAAAAAGAAGATAAGGACAAAAGACAGAGAAAAGAATTTTTTTACACCTCTTGAGTTTATTATATTATATTATATTATATTATATTATATTATATTATATTATATTATATATTATATTATATTTCTGTTTCTCTCTGGTATTCCGTTGTATTTTCCGTTTAAACCCACATACGTCTGAGGAATGAGTGTAAAATGTAAATGTCCTGCTGAGGAGGTTTAATGTTCATTTTATTTCCATCTGTTCAGAGTGACTGGATTGTAACAGCAGTGTGTGCAGTGTGTACAGTACAGACATTAAGCTGTACAGTACATTCAGTACGTTCTAAAACCTGACATTAGCGCCCATAAAGATCAGAGATACGGTTCTGCTCCGCTGCACTTTACCTGAGCTGAGGTCTGTCCATCACGCTATAAAACACAGTATTAAAGTCCATAAAGAAGATTAGATTCAATTCTTCACCGCTTCATTTCCTGCCTGTTGCGTGGCCTAAACTACACACTGTTTATTAAACAGAACATAAAAACCTTCACCTCACACCACTCGAATGTGGGCGTGGCCTAAACTACACACTGTTTATTAAACAGAACATAAAAACCTTCACCTCACACCACTCGAATGTGGGCGTGGCCTAAACTACACACTGTTTATTAAACAGAACATGAAAACCTTCACCTCACACCACTCGAATGTGGGCGTGGCCTAAACTACACACTGTTTATTAAACAGAACATAAAAACCTTCACCTCACACCACTCGAATGTGGGCGTGGCCTAAACTACACACTGTTTATTAAACAGAACATGAAAACCTTCACCTCACACCACTCGAATGTGGGCGTGGCCTAAACTACACACTGTTTATTAAACAGAACATGAAAACCTTCACCTCACACCACTCGAATGTGGGCGTGGCCTAAACTACACACTGTTTATTAAACAGAATGGGCGTGGCCTAAACAACACACACACTGTTCACTATGCAGAACTCACGGACACCTTTCTTTTATATCACTGTGGGCGTGGCCTAAATCACACACTTCACTATACAAGACATAAATACCTTCCTTTAATATTACTGGAGGCGTGGCCTAAACCACACACTGTTCACTATTTAGGACATAAACACCTTCCTGTAATATTACTGTGGGTGTGGCCTAAACCACACACTCTTCACTATACAGAACTCACGGACACCTTTCTTTTATATCACTGTGGGCGTGGCCTAAACCACACACTCTTCACTATAAAAGACATAAACACTTTTCTTTAATATTACTGTAGGCATGGCCTAAACAACACACTGTTCACCATACAGAACTCACGGACACCTTTCTTTTATGTCACTATGGGCGTGGCCTAAACCACACACTCTTCACTATACAAGGTATAAACACCTTCCTTTAATATTATTGTAGGCCTGGCCTAAACCACACACTGTTCACTATACAGTACACAGAAACACCTATATTACAGAACACTGTGGGCGTGTCCTAAACCACACACTGTTCACTATACAAAAAATACACACCTTCCTTTAATATTACTGTGGGCGTGTCCTAAACCACACACTGTTCACTATTTAGGACATAAACACCTTCCTGTAATATTACTGTGGGTGTGGCCTAAACCACACAACGTTGATTACACATTATGGGCGTGGCCTAAATCACTGGACAAAAACACCTTTACAGGACACTATAAGCACAATCAGATTAAGGAAAGGAAAAGGGATTTATTAATCTGCTTGATTTCATTCCAACTGAAACATTTTTATATTTTGATCCAGGTATTATTTTGCATCTATCGTGGTCTTTTTGTGAAGGTTAATGATGTATAATAATTTCAGGTGAATTTATTTCAGTTTTATGTTATGATCTTAAACACTTATTACTTCTCAAAGTCTTACTGTAAATTAGACACTGCATCCTTGCAGCTAGACCTTTCACCACATTTCTAAATAATGCATTAGGAGTATTTTGTCCAATTCAATAAATTTGTGGAAATTTGTGGTTACTGCAGTTCATTGTGGGGTTTCAAGGGCAGATCATTTCCACAGAGCTTTCAGATAT
Source organism: Bagarius yarrelli (assembly GCA_005784505.1). NCBI lineage: Eukaryota > Metazoa > Chordata > Actinopteri > Siluriformes > Sisoridae > Bagarius > Bagarius yarrelli. The sequence continues at coordinate 1,345,170 of VCAZ01000121.1, forward strand.
GATTCGGATCTCCCTGCAGCTGATGACCTTTGCCCTACAACTTTTGCCTGCTTTCCATTAAATGCCGCAGCTGCAATGTGACCTTTTAGTGAGCAGATAAAGATGATCTGGACCAATCTTAGTGTTCATCCCTGATGAAATTCCTCCCAGACCACAAAGTCTGTTCACCCTGTAGGACACAACACTGACCTTCCAAAACATCTCACCATCAATAATCTACTACGGACGTATCCCTAACAAGACCTTGATTAGCTTGTTCAGCTGTGCTGCATTAGGGTTGGAGATACATTACATTTACATTTACGGCATTTGGCAGATGTCCTTATCCAATGGGACTTACTTTTATCCTTTTTTATACAACTGAGCAATTCGGGGTTAAAGGCCTTGCTTAGGGGCCCAACAATGGTAACTTGGTTGTGCTGGGAATCAAACTCTACTTCCAATTACCAGTCCAACACCTTAACAAAAGCCCTGTTCACTTTTTAGGACACAATACCAACTTTCTATCTATTATGGTTGTGTCTTAAACACAAAGCCTGTTAACCTTTAAGGCAAAAGACCACCATTATTAGTGAACTATGGATGTGTCCCAAACCACCAACAATAATCTAGTACAGATGGATCCCAAGACATAAACTTTATTTACACTCAGAACAAAGAATTTCATTAATCTTTAATCATTAATCTTCCCTGGATGTGTCCTCCCTTCCCTGTCCTCACCCTTCTAAAACATTTCACTATCATTTAAGTTCAAGTTATTCCGCTACAAATGTGTCTTTAAAGATCTTACCTCATTAGACCTAAACCACAAACTTTTCATCTACTGTGGACATGTTCCAAACCCCAAATTCTGTTTACTATTCATGTCAAATCACCAACCCTCAAATCAAAATCTCACCAATATTCAAATAAAATTAATTCACTACAGCTGTGTCCCAAACCACAACCCTCCCATTATTAGTCAACAGTTAACGTGTCACAAATCTTGTTCACTCTACAGGACCCAACCTTATAAAGCATCTCACCACCATAAATCTGCTATGGGCGTGTCACGACCTTTTAGAACATATCATCACTATAAATCCGCTATGGGCGTGTCACGACCTTCAACAAACATCACACCACCATAAATCTGCGATAAACGTGTCCCAAACCACAAGCTTTGGTCACTCTTTAGGCTACAAAATCAACCTTAAAAACATCCCACCATTATTCATATTCAAATTATTCCACTACAGCTGCGTCCCAAACCGCAAACCCTCCTTATTTCAGAACACCGTTTTTTAATAATGTCTTACTTCATACATCCACAGTGAATTTGTCAATAATTTCAAATCTTGTTCACTCTACAGGACACGGCACCAACCTTCTAAAAAGATCTTACCATTATAAGTCCACTATGAACAAGTTCCAAACCACAATTACAAACCCTGTTTACTATTCAGGCCAGAATATCATCCTTCAAATTCCCCATTAAATCTTACTATTATTCAAATTCAAATAACTCCACTATGGATGTGTCCCAAACCACAAACCCTCCATCAGTCCACAATAGACATGTCACAAATCATAAATCCTGTGACTCACCACAATAAATCCACTATAGACGTGTCCCAAACTACAAGCTCTGGTCACTCTTTAGTCGCTCTTTAGACGTCTAAAACGTCTCACCATCATTTAAATTCAAATTTTAAATAATTTTACTACAGCTGTGTCCCAAACCACAAACCCTGTTAACCATTCAGGACATTACATAAGCTACAAACCTTTAATCTATTGTTGACATGTCCCAAACCACAAATCCTGTTTACTATTGAGTTCATATCACTATTCATTAAATTTACCATCATATGTCTCCATTCAAATTAAGATAATAACTTAGTCACTATACATGTATAATTAAGTCCGGTGGAGACAAACTCCCTGTGTCTACAAATGTGTCCCAAATCACAAACCATTTCTTGTTTTAAAAAAAACGTCTCACCTCCTTAGACCAAAGTAAAGGTGTCTTACTTTCAAATCCTATTCACTCAACAGAACACAACACCAACCTTTTAAAATATTTTGCTATCATTATACAGTTTGAATGTGTCTAAAACCCACTAAATATTAATCTAGTGTGGACGTGTCCCAAACCACAGGTTTTGTTTACTCTTGCGGACAGAATTTTTTAAAACATCACCATTACTAGTGCACTGTGGATGTGTCCCAAACCATAAACTACTAATCCAATGTGGATGTGTCCCAAACCACAAACCAATAATCCAGTTTGAATTTGTCCCAAACCACAAACTACTAATCCAGTGTGGATGTGTCCCAAACCACAAACTACTAATCCAGTTTGAATGTGTCTCAAACCAAAAACTACTAATCCAGTGTGAATGTGTCCAAAACCACAAACTACTAATCCAGTGTGGTTGTGTCCCAAACCACAAACTACTAATCCAATGTGGTTGTGTTCTAAACCACAAACTACTTATTCAGTTTAAATGTGTCCCAAACCACAAACTATTAATGCAGTGTGGTTGTGTCCTGAACCACAAAGTACAAATCCAGTGTGAATGTGTCCCAAACCAAAAACTACTAATCCAATGTGGCTGTGTCCCAAACCAAAAACTACTAATCCAGTGTGGTTGTGTCCTAAACCACAAACTACTAATCCAGTGTGAATGTGTCCCAAACCAAAAACTACTAATCCAGTGTGGATGTGTCCCAAACTGCAAACTACTAATCCAATTTGAATTTGTCCCAAACCAAAAACTACTAATTCAGTGTGGTTGTGTCCCAAACCACAAACTACTAATCCAGTTTGGTTGTGTCCAAAACCACAAACTACTAATCCAGTGTGGTTGTGTCCTAAACCACAAACTACTAATCCAATGTGGTTGTGTCCTAAACCACAAACTACTAATCCAGTGTGAATGTGTCCCAAACCAAAAACTACTAATCCAGTGTGGTTGTGTCCTAAACCAAAAATTACTAATCCAATGTGGATGTGTCTCAAACCAAAAACCCTGTTTACTTCTCAGGAAAAAACACCAACCCTACACATCTCACCCTCATCTTACTATAGCCTTATTATGGATGTTTTCCAAATGAATAACCATTAATCCAGCATATCTGTGTCCCAAACCAGAAACCATGTTAGAATCAACACCAAAACATCTCACCACCACTAAAATAGTACCATCAAACTGATCTATATAAAGCCACATAAACACCATCATGTTTGTATATATTTACTAGCATAACAAAGACTGCGCAACAAGCCACGCACTGCAGATTCTCATGTTTGCTCCCATGTTTCCTCCGGAAACAAGAAAACAATAACCCACAAGATCCTCTTAGGGATGTGACATGATTAACTTCCTCATATTTAAAATTGTTCTGCTATTTGGTTGAAATAATTACACAGATTTATCTGAAGGCGCATTCTGTGATAACCTTTAACTTGTCTTTGTGTTAAAGGCCTCCGTTGTTCCTAATTAGAACGTCACATTTGCATCAGCTGGGCTGAAGGCAGCGAGTCACATGAATGACCTCAGAGGTTCCGAGTGTGATCCATGCCATGTGGACGGGGTTCGAAAACACTGAACAAAGATCTATAAAGAGCCAATCAAACAAGTCGACAAGCACTGCATACAAACATTATAACCTATTTATATAGAGTAATAAGCAGACTTCCTTAAGTCAGACACACCCTGTGCTTCATGACCATGATGCGCAGGGTAAATTTAGTTGGGGTCAGAGTGTAGACTCAGCTATAGAGTGCCTCCTTTATCACCCTATTCCTCTCTCTCCCTCTATTTCTCTTTCTTCTTCTCTTTCTCTCTCTTTTTCTCTTTCTCTCTCTTTTTTCTCTCTCCCTCTCTCACCCACTCTCTCTCTCCATCTCTCTCTCCCTTTTTTTTTTCTCTCACCCCACTTTCTCTCCCCCTCTTTCTCTCTTTATCTCTCACCCTCTCTTTTTTTGCTCTGCTGCATAAGAAAAACTTTACTTTGCAGCAGAGCTAAACTAATCATCACTTATGTTTAAACTCATTTATTGACATTTTTTAAAAATATATTTATTTATTTAGTCGCTGCTTTTTATTTGTGTGTAAATAAAGTTGTGTAAAAAGTAAAAAAAAAAGTCTTTTTAAAGATTTTAAAACGGTTTAGAAAACAAAGACAAAATTAATTGCTGAAAAAAACGTGTGTGTGTGTGTGTGTGAGATGTGATTGTAAATGACAGGTGATGTGATGTTAATGTCCATCACAGGACTGAGACTGACTTTACTTTAATCTGTTTTATAGAATCAGAACAGAGACTTTGGAGGGGACGGGATGTAAAAACACGACGAGTAGTTTGAAATTCAGGGTTTTTTGCTTCGTCCCAATCAGATCAGAAGAAACGAGTAACTAATTACTGGAGTAGATTTTTCCATTGGAAACTTTGTTACTCCTACTTGAGTAACTATTTCTAGAAGTAATTGTACTTTTACTTTTCCTGATTTGGGCTACTTTACTCACCTCTGAATGGGATGCAGGATGCATAGAAAGATAAAATATTGATATGGTGTAAAATTTAAAATGAGTGTTGTAGATTTATAGTTATAGATTGACAACATTATAACCTATTTATATAGAGTAATAAGCAGACTTCCTTAAGTCAGACACACTCTGTGCTTCATGACCATGATGCGCAGGGTAATGAAGGGTAAAAATGAGTCATATTGGCCATATTAATCATATTGGCGAAGCCCCCAAATAAAATTCTGCTTAGCGCCCCCTAAAGGCTTGCCCTGGCACATACTGAGATGTGATGATACTACTGAATCTTTCTGATTGACACCAGACACTTTACTCTTAAGATTTCTTACTTGTACCATCTAAGAGTGTAACATCGCGGACTTCACAGCAGGCAGTAGCTCTCTGCGAGTTTTTAGTCTGCGGGTGCAACAGAGCGCGGTTGCCTGGCAATGCCGCCATGCCGCCTAATCAGTAGAATGCAAGGCACCTGAGTGCATGCCTATAAAAGAACAAAGAACTAAGCAGTCGTGTGCGGTCATTTAGGGAGCACCAGGTTTGGGGCGCAGCCCTGGTATAGGAAACAAAAAGTAAAACAGTAAAGGTAAAGGCTAAAAAGAAGAAGAAAAAAGATTTCAGAAAAGAATCTTACAAAAGAAAACTAAGAAAGAAGGTATTTCAGAAAAGGAAATAAGAAAGAAAGGTTTTTTTAGAAACAAATCTTAGAAAAGAAAATAAGAAAGAAAGGATTTCAGAACAGAAAACACAAAAGAAAGGATTTCAGAATAGAGAAGAAAAAATGGTTTCAGAAAAGAAAAAGAAAAAGAAAAAATTATGAAAGAAGAGAATTGAAGTTTTTTTGGGGAACAGGATTTTGTTTGCATTATGCTTTTGGTTTATTTACGGCTGAAGAGAATTAAATTGCTAATTGGTTTAAAGACACAAGCACCCCCGGCCCCCGGTGTGTCCACCAGCATTAGCTGAGTGGAGATCCACCAAGCACATATTCCTCTTCTGTTTAGGACTCAAAGATAACATCAAGTGTGTTCCCCTGGGAGCACACACCATTACAAAGGGAGTTTTTCCTTGCCACAGTCACCCCAGGCTTAATGTTTGGTTTTTTTTGTATTCCTACTAATGTTCTGTAAAGCTGCTTTGAGACAATATTCATTGTTAGAAGCTCTATAGAAATATAGGAAACCTGATTTAAAATTAAATTCAAATTTATTTTCTCACCAGTTTTACCCAGTTGGGTTCTGGGGGAAGTGGTTAAGGTGTTGGTTTGCTAATTGAAAGATCAGAGTTTGATTCCTAGCACCATTAAGTTGCCACTGGTGGGACCCTAAACAAGACCCTCAACCCACCTAATTGCTCAGATGTATAAAAGAGATAAATGTAAGTCGCTTTGTATAAGGGCGACTGCCAAATGCTGTAAATGTAATGTTATGTAATGGGACTCGAACACAGCTCTCCTTGGAACCCCATGTTGCCACCACTTTGATAGACAGCACAATGAGCAAAGCTGTTTCCCATCTTGTAGCATCAGCACATCGTTATTTCAGGGATAAGATGAATAGTTAACATTTGTTTTCATATCACTGAGTCTCATTGATCATTTTGCTGGAGGCTTTTCATATGACACCCAATCCCACAATGCATCATTGTTGTTCTGATTCCCATCCTCCTATCAGTGGTTTAATGTGTTTTACCAAGATAAAGAACAGACCATAATTCAGTAATATTTGTATTATTTTTAGATAACATCGTGACAAATTGTTTAGCAAAAACAGAAACAGAAAAAATTCATATTATGAAGTAAACAGAAGGGCGGTAAAAGAGTCTAGATTCCGAGTAATCTCTCTGTAACGAGTAATAAAGATTAACGTACTAGCGGTGGACTTGTGAGTGAATTATTTTAGATTACATTAACCACTTTTCAGTTTATTATAATATAACGAAACTTTCAAACTTTCATAAGACTTTTAGAATAAGTTTGGTTGCAGTATAAATGTAGTCGACTTCAAAGTAAACTAATACAAATACTACTTAACTTAGTTATTTAGGTAAAACATTAGTAAACTTCAAGAACATTTTTATTTTGTATAAATCTTTATTAAACAAGTTCAAGTATAATAAACAGACTTAGATTTTTTGGTCAGTTTAATCCAAGTATACTTAAATAAAGTGGTACTTTGACTTACGAGTGTCCCAATTAACGAGCTCTTTGCTACACGAGTCGTCTCTCAGACAAAATTTTTGCCTTGAGTTGCGAGCTAAAATCCAGGTTACGAGTCAGCTTCAGACACCCAAACTGCTAGTTGTCGTAGCGAACTCCACATTGAACGCCGTAACATCCGCCCAGCATCCCGTGTCTCACTCGATAGCTAGTCGCGTTAGCAAGTGGAGTCGTCTGATCTCCAAGATAAATACTGTACATTATACTTAATAAAACCAGTTTATTCCAGTACATCCTATTGTAGTGTTTTTATACAATATTGTATAAAATTGTGGTGTTTTGGGGGATCCAGAGCAGATTCATTTCAATGGGAAAATTGATTTGACATACCAGTAATTTGAGTTACGAGCTCCATCACGGAATGAATGAAACTTGTAAGTCAGGGCACGGCTGTATAATTACTGAGTATAGAGCAGATCAATTGTTCTGCCTTCTGTCTAAGCAGCATGATGATAAACTAGATAACGACACTGTGAAAAATGCATGAGTAGCGTAAGTGTAGCATGAGCAAGAAAATAAGTGCAGTGCCGAATTATGATGCTATTAGGGGAAGCACCTATTAGGGGAAGTGGTGGCTTATGGTTAAGGTGTTGGACTACCAACCCAAAGGTTGTGGGTTTTATTCCTAGCTCCACCAAGCTAACACCAAGGCCCTTAACCCCTAATTGCTCAGTTGTACAAATGAGATAAATGTAAGTCGCTCTGGATAAGAACGTCTGCCCAAAGCTGTAAATGTAAATGATGTAGTGATTTTCTGCAACAGGGCTGAGGTACGAGGGGAATGGAAACTATTTCTAGTTGCCTTGAGTTATTTATTGTATAAGCAGTTATCTACATACTGTAGTCTACGAATTACAGAAGTGACACCTTGAAGGGTATATAACATTTTAGCTATGGCATTTTTAGCTACTGGACATGACATCCGCCAGCATGAATTTACTGTAAAATGGGTTGTTAGGCTGTTACACACAACATGACGCATGAAATGAATGACTTTGGTCAGGTCTTTATTGCTTTTACGACAATCAGATGAACAATCATGAATATCAGTAATCCCATTATTGCTGATAATAAAAAAACTTAACAGAAAAGACAAAACAGAGAAAGTATAATTAGTAGAATTATTTTTTTCTTGGATCCCAAAGCAATACAATTTTTACCTGTTTTTGTCGTGTCTGTGATTAGCATTAAGCGTCTTTGTCGTGTGTCACTCCAAAGTAATTTTTAATGTAAAGCTTATATGTAAGTAAAGACTCAAAGATTTAATTTCATGATTTATAAGTATTTCTGTATTTCTGTATCTAGACTACTAGGAGGATTATGTTTATAGACCGGTTATTAAAAATAAAAATGAGAAAATTAAAACCTGGGTGCTTTTTGGTAGGTGAGGTTAAATTAAAGGCATTTGGCAAACACTTTTATCCAGAGTGATGGATAAGTGTGTCTGCCCTTATGTGCCCTGATGGCACAGCCATGATCTTCTGATCAGTAATAAAACATCTTAACTGCTGAACTCACACTTCCCCATTTTGTGGGGAAATTTCTTAAAACTTGTGGAATTAAAAAGACGTCCTTATCCAGAGCGACTTACAATATTCCTTGTAATACAACTGAGCAATTGGGGGTTCAGGGCCTTGCTCAGGGGCCCAGCAGTGGTGGCTTGGAATCAAACCCAGGTCCTCAAGATGGCAGTCCAACAACTTAACTACTGTGCTACCACTTCACTGCGCTACCACAGAGGCTTCTATGTGCATAATGAGTGTATAATTTTGTTTCGCATGTGGAGGGTTGCCAGGTGTTTAAGGAACTGTGTATTAATATGTGTCCTGGTCTTAACAATTTATCTAGTGGTTGCAGATCTACACCAGGTTTTTAACACCGTAAATTTGTTCAGATAAATTTAGCACATCCCTAATTCATCTTGAAATTATTTAGAATGCAGGTGCTTTGATGTGAGGAGAACTTTAAGCATAGTTAACCTGCAAAAGTCTGCTGGACCAGACAACATCCCAGTAAAGTTCTTAAGGACTGTGCAGAACAGCTAGCAGATGTCCTCACTGACCACAATGCCACTGTTCCTTCATGCTCAAATCCACCACCATCATCCCTGTGCCAAACAATTTAACAGTCTCCTGCCTGAATTGCGACCATCTACCGACTACCATCCTGTCGCAATCTCGCATATTTCGGTGAATTGCTTTAAGAGGCTCGTCATGAGGCACATCAAGACCCTGCTGTCACCTTCACTGGATCAATTACAATTTGCGTATCATCCAAACTGCTCCACGGACGATGCCATTGCCACAACCCTCCACTTGGCCTTAACACAATAAGACAATAAGGACACCTACATACAAATTCTGTTCATAGACTTCAGTTCAGCTTTCAACACAATCATCCCTCAGCACATAATCAGGAAGCTGAGCCTACTGGGCCTAAAGCACTCTTTCTGCAACTGGATCCTGGACTTTTTGACTGGAAAGACCTCAGTTAGTCTGGATTGGAAGCAGCATCTTCAGCACTACCACATTGAGCACTGATGCCCCTCAGGGTTGTGTGCTAAGCCTACTGCTGTTCACTCTGCTGACATGAGTGTGAAGGAGTTGCAACAGCTAAAAGCCTGGTGTAGAGTCAACAACCTGTTTCTAAATGGTGACAATACTAAGGAGATAGTTCTTGACTTCTTGACATAGAGATCGTCAAAAGCACCAAATTCCCTGATGCTCACCTGGAGGACAACTTCACCTGATCAGTCACCACCAGCTCCATCAGCGAAAAAACCCCAGCAGCATCATTTTGCGAAACCTGAGAAAAGCCCATCTCCCATCCTGATCATGTTCTACAGGGGGGCCATCGAGAGCATCCTGAACAGCTGAATCACTGCCTGGTTTAAGAACATCGCAAGACCCATATAGTGTAGTGGAAATTGAGAACAGAGCCTCTATTACAGACAGTTACACCACACTCTGCATCCACAAGGCCAACAACATTGTGGACGACTCCACGCACCCCTCATACACCCTCCTGCCATTTAAAAAAGGTACCGTGGCATTAAGGTCCTCACAACCCGACTGTGTAACAGTTTTTTCCCTCAAGCCATCAGGCTCTCTCTACTAAACTACATTAACTGACACACACACACACACACACACACACACATTCAAAATAAATTGATGTTTCCAGCACCATATAATCACAAACATTCCGTTCCTGCACGAACACATTAATGCTGTTTTAAACACCAGTTCCAATGCTTTATTTGCACAACATAGCTTATACTCTGGTCAGCTCTATCTCATGCATCTGTCTGAAGTGGAGTCTTTGCAGCAGGTTGCACACTATGCATTTATGCGACTTGGTGGTACTGGAAATCGAACCCTGATCTTTCAATTAGCAGTCCAGCAACTTAACCACTGCACTACCTTTTCCCCCACTTTCCCTATGCACTTTATGTTTCTAGGACAACATACTCTCTAGTCCTTAGCTCTGAGTTGTTCTTGTTTAATGTAGCTTTTTGTTGGTTTATGTAGCACTATGGTCCTGATAAAAGGTTATTTTATATTTTATATATCTGTACTGTACTGTATGACTATAAAAGCTTTTCGACTTGGCTTGAAAAGTTCATCGTTAGTCTATGAAGCTCTTTCTTGTTCTGTGTGGAGTTTCGCTGCTATTTCCGTGTCCGTATGGGCCTCGTTTTGGGATTAGTGGTTTCCTCCAGACTCCAGAAGATGCGACTGTGAGACATGAATACTTTAAACTATCTCACGCTAGTAAAAATATAAACAGCTACAGATTATAAAATGCCATCAATCCCCAGTACAGACATCTTATGTTCTTGTTTATCAAAATACAACGATCAGGAAACAGTTGACATTGGCACCAGTGGGGCATGATACAGTATGTGGTCAAAAGTATTGGGACACCTGATCAGCACATCAATATGTATTAATAGAAAAATCCTATTCCAGATGTTATTCTTACTCTTTCTCCTATAATAAGCTTCACGCTTAGAGAAAGACTTTCCATTAGATTGTGTTATGTGACTGTGTGGATTTGATCATTTAGTTCCAATAGTATAAATTAAATCAGACACTACTGTTGAGGTGAGGAGATCTGGAATTCAGTCAGGGTTCCAGATCATCCCAACGGTGTTGGGATGATCAAATCAGTCAAAATCAGGACTCTGTACAGGACATGAGAGTTCTTCCACTCCAAAACATCCAGAACGCAGCATGTCTACATGGAGATCAGGGGTTTTGTGCTCAGATACATTGTAATGCTGGAGGAGGGTTTGAGACTCCAGTAAAGAGATAAAGTAATGCTACAAAATATACTTTCACATTATTTGGCAGACGTCCTTATTTAGAGTGACTTACATTCATCTCTTATACAATTTGGGGTTATAGGCCTTGCTCAGGGGCCCAACGGTGGCAGGTAGATAGCAGTCCAAAGCTTTAACCACTGATCTACCACATCCCCTATATAGAGACATTCTAGATAACTGTGTTACTCAGATTTTGTGCTAACAGTTTGGGAAGGACAAAATAATGTGTGCTGGTGAGGTGTCCACAAACTTTTGGCATCTCACCGCTAATTGCGTTACCATTGGTAATGTATTTAATGTATGTTAATTATTCTTTTATTCATTCATCTTCTATACCCGCTTATTACCTAACTGGGGGTCACAGGGATCTGCTGGAGTCTATCCCAGCCATCTCTGAAAGGGAGAAAGGCAGGAGGGGGACACCCTGGACAGATCGCCAGTCTATCACAGGGCCACACACACACTCACATTCACTCCTATGGGCAATTTAGAATCACCAATCAATCTAACGTACATGTTTTTGGACTGTGGGAGAAAACCGGAGAACCCGGAGTAAACCCACACAAGCACAGGGAGTACATGCAAACATCACACAGAAAGACCCCTGCCTGGAAATTGAACCCAGGACCCTCTTGCTGTAAGGCATAACTAACCACCAATCTACCGTGCTGCCCTTTGTAATGTATTGTAAAGTTAAATGAATGTCTTTATTTTAAGTGTATGTACATGTACTGCATGTGTTGTGTTGTTGTTTTTTTTCTCAGTCAGTCAAAAACTCTAAATAGCTGGCTCATGGTTAAGGTGTTGGAAACATTAGAATTAACTCTCAATTGCTTAGTTGGATAAAAGTGTCTACCAAATACCAGAAATGTAAATGTTGTCAGTAAAATATGCTTCCTTAATCTACTGTGGGGCCAAACAATAATTTACACAAAAAATTGTCACAGTAATTATATATTGAAAAGCAACGCCTGTAAGGATTTATGACTAATTACAGACAACATCTTTCTGCATGATTTGACAGGTGTAATTATTTTCAAAATACTAATTTTACCCTATAATAGATTTAAGAATTTTTCCCCACAATACCATAATAACTATCTAGGGATTTATTGTACATTTTCTGTTATTTCTTCTATCTGGTCCTTGATTGAATTTCACAGTCTTTCTTTGTGGGCAGTATGTCTAAGTCTATCTATCAGTAATTTTATTTTACTTTCATTTACAGCATTTGGCAGACAGCTATATTCAGAGCGACTTTATACTTATATTTATCTCTTTTATACAATTAAGCAATTAGGGGTTAAGGGCCTTGCTCAAGGGGCCCAGCAGTGGTAGCTTGGTGGTGCTGGGAATCAAACCCTAATCTCAGTCTAACACGTTAACCACTAAGGTACCACTTCCCTTATTACTTTAACAATGTATTTCATGATATTGTTATTAAAATAAGTAGTTATAAAAAAACAACAAAAATAGATATTATATAATAAAAATTAAAAATAGTTAAGAATAAAAAAATGACTTTAACTATTTCATTTAATTTATTCTTAATAAATATCTAGTAAATGAAATCTGAACTTGGATTAACTTTACTATAACAACAAATTCCACTGTATGTCACATTTTACTGTCGTGCGAACAAACATATTATTATTATTATTATTATTCTGATTCTTTCAGCTGTTCCCTTTTAGGGGTTACCACAGCGAATCATCTGTCTCCCCCTTACGCTATTCTTTACATCCTCTTTCACTCACACCCACTAACTTCATGTCCTCGTTTATCATCCATATACCTCCTCTTTGGTCTTCCTCTTTGCCTTCTGCCTGGTAGCTTAATTTCTAACATCCTCCTACCAATATATTCACTATCCCTCCTCTGTACATATCCAAAATAAAATAAATACCACTTAAATATAAAAATATAAATATGTAATGTCATCGGTTTGTTTTCCGGTCTCCATGTTTTTGACAAACGACAAACTCCCAGCGTCTTGCTGATGTAAGTTAGCCACGCCCACTTATTTACATGTTACGGTACACATAGAATTTAAAAAATCCATTACGGTTGACATTTTATTCCGCTGTAACAATATATACCGTCATACCGCCCAGCCTAAACCTTCTACTGTTCCATGCCCTTCCACAAAGTTTAACTAACTAACTGTTTCCTAATGAATTCTGGACGGCATTTGAATTCTATAATTTAACTGAAGCAATTGGGGTTAGGGAATAAATAGCTTAAATACCAATCCGAAAAAATTTCCTCCGGTATTGAAAACATACTTTTTTATAGATGGACAATAGATGACTGGAATTGTGGTGAGACCAGTGGAGCTGAAGAAGAGACAGAGCTGGAAGTAGCAGAGCTGAAGATGTTGAGGTTTTCTTTGGGATTGACAAGGTTGGACAGGATTAGGAAGGAGTTTATCGGGGGGGGACGGCTCATGTTAGATGTTTTGGGGAGAAAGTCAGGGAAGCACAGATTGAGGAGGTTCGGACATGTACAGAGGAGGGAAAGTAAATATATTGGTAGGAGGATGTTAGAAATGAAGCTACCAGGCAGAAGGTAAAGAGGAAGACCAAAGAGGAGGTATATGGATGTGATAAACGAGGACATGAAGTTAGTGTGTGTGAGTGAAGAGGATGTAGAGAATAGGGGTAGGGGGAGACAGATGGTTCGCTGTGGAGACCCCTAAAAGGGAACAGACGAAAGGAGAAGAAGATTCATTCATAAATACATTTCTCACTATTTTTATTATCACTGTTATTAAAGTGTATTTGTTTACAGTGTTCTTTAGGTCAGGAGACATTATCCTCCATTATCCTAAAAGTGCCTGTACTGAACTACTGTTATTACTTTGTCCGTAACTGTGTTTAGGTAGGTGGTACGTGTCAAAGTAATTTTCACATCAGTTACAAAACTCAAGGTTTCTCAGCAGAACATTGTGCATAGCATCACACCACCTCCACCGGCTCCTTTTCTTCTCATAGTGCATGGTCATAAGGTTCTCATAAGATTAATAAAACTTTATATAGTTAATATGTATAGCTAATTGTTGATATATGTTGTGTGTGTTAGGGAAAAAACATGAAGCATCCATTTTATTTATTTTCCCAAAATCTTTCCAGGCCTTTTATTTCCTCATCTCTGTATCACCTCAGCTTTAACTGTCCTCTGATTTGCATCGCCTTTACTTCCATATTTTCCTCTGCTTTACATTTCTTTAGTTCCTCATCCACAGCTCTATGTTTCTCTCAGTTCCATATTCATCTTAGCTCTTTAGCTCAACTGTATTTCACCTCAGCTCTACATTTATTACAGAGCTATATTAGTTCAGCACCATTTTCCTCTCAGCTCTTTATTGACCCTAGCTTTATATGCTTTATATTTACAATATATATATATATATATATATATATATATATATATATATATATATATATATATATATATATATATATATACTCTTAGCCCAATATTCCTCTATTCTACATTTTTTTCTCACCTTTATATTCCACTCAGCTATATCTTGCTCTTACCTACAAATTTCTATTAGCTTTCAATACATTTAGCTCTGTATCACCTTCAGATCTATTTACCCTCAGCTCTATTTACCCTCAGCTCTATTTACCCTCAGCTTTATTATTCCTTTAGCTATGAATTTCCCCATCCATGTATCACATATGATACTCTGCTATGTATTGACCCAGTTCTATGTGTCCTTAGCTCAAGAGCAGATTAAGGTGGTCAGGGGGCCCTCCTAGCATGGAATAACCTGCTGGTTGGTCTGGTCAGAGGAGAACTGCCCCCCCCGACTGAACCTGGTTTCTCCCAAGGTTTTTTTCCTCCATTCTGTCACTGATGGAGTTTTGTTTTCTTGCCGTTGTTGCCTCAGACTTGCTTAGTTGAGGACTCTAAATTTATAGATATTAATTAAACTGAACTAAGTGTTTTAGTGAGTGTTTATTATTTTCCTTGTATTGATACACAATTCTACTATATAAAACCCGCTTCAGCTGCTTTGAGACAAACTCTATTGTTTAAAGTGCTATATTAATGTAAGTTACCTGACTTGACACTACACTAAACCATGCCTAAAACAATAAAAACAGCAGCAGCGCAAAATAACACAGTTATTATAACAGCAGCACAAAAATAAATATGCACATATTGTTGTATAGTCCTACCATTACAATTCATTATTTCTAGATTTTCTGGAAGAGCAGTGTCCTTAATGAGGCCAGTAAAATCCAATTTGCGCAGAACATCATTTTTAATGGACATCACAGACATGTGATTCGGTCGGTTGTGGCTCATTGTGGATTTCAGTCTATTTATTACAGCCCAAATCATAAAAGTGCTATAGTAACATTTGAAAACACTTACTGTAGTTTCCATGCTCTTATACACTATAGTGACAAAAGTATTGGGACAACTAACTATTACATCCATGTGTGTATCTCACACTCCCGTGATCATCTCCACACTAAATTCTGCGTTTGGCAGACGCTCTTACCCAGAGCAACCTACATGTATCTCTTTATACAATAGAGAAATTAGGGGTTAAGGGCCTTGCTCGGGGATCCAGCAGTGGCAGCTTGGTGGGGCCAGGAATCGAACCCTGATCTTCCAATTAGCAGTCTAACACCTTAACCACTGCACTAATAATATCAGACCCTAAAGTTGAGGAGGTCTGGGGTTCAGTCAGTGTAAATGCAGCCAAAGTGTTGCAGCCAAAGTGACCTTGTGTATTATGTGTATTAGTTTAGAATAATTCTGGCAAATTTCCTAAAACCACAGCACTGATATTAGCCGATGCTACGACAGGTCTCCTGCTGTGGCTGTTGTTTTCGACTGGATCTAGTCAATTCAGGGATTGTTATTCTTTTAACCTGTTATCGAACATTTTGCTGCTATGCCGTTTAGCAAGTACGTGAAAATGATTGGCCTGATTTGACCAGCAGCTGATTGGACAGAACTGACTTAAATATCACATCTGTCCATCACATGCTTAATCATTTATATGTTGATAAATGTGTGTATATGTGATGGTCTTTTTAGTTCATGTTTAGTTCATATTATTTAAATTTTAAATAATAAAAATTGTAAAAAATATGATTCTGAATAATCATTTGGTCTTTGGGCATTTTCGGCCTTTTTACTACCTTTTCTGGTCAGCACCTCTACATTGGGTTGTTTTGCTGTGTATAGTGTAAATGCAGATATCGAATACAGATCAGATTTAAAAGATGATGTAAGCAGGTTATCAAAGAAATCGGTTAGTCACAAATTGGAAGTGGGCATCACTTGGGGGCAGTGGTGGCTCAAATGGTTAAGGCGCTGAGTTGTTGCTCTAAAGACCAAGAAGACCTGGGTTTAAGCCCCACCACTGCCAGCCTGCCACTATTGCCTCCCTGAGCGAGACCCTTAACCCTTTCTGCTCCAGGGCCGCCGTATCATAGCTGACACTGCGCTCTGATCCCAACTTACTAAGATGGAATAAGTAAGAAACAAATTTCACTATGCTGTAAAGTCTATGTGACCAATAAAGAGTCTGGCCAGTCAGGGGCCCATGCACCATGTAGGGCCCCCAGGCCAAAGCCTAGACAAGCCTTTGCGTTAATCCATTATCTCTTCATTTAATATGCAAACATAACTAAACTCTAAACTAAATAATTGGCTTGTTCTTCCATTTAGGGGCTCTTTAATGTATTATTCATTACAGGTGCCGCAGGTACAATAGTTGTGTTCTAGCGTAATAAAGTCAATGTACTTTAATGAGTTTTTCCCCTGGGGGTGCACTCATTAACTCTAAAAACCACTGGCCCTCATTTAGTTCAGTCCTTTAATGAACATAAAGAAACAAGACCATCGACCCGGAAGAGCTCTACACTGATCCTGTGTTTAACCTTTGACCTACTGCCTCACTCCCAGCTTCACTACATCAGACACATCATTCACAGATAAAAGTAAATCCCCGTGTTAAACACCGTCATGTTGCACTTTCTTAACTTCTTGAGCTGAGCTTAACCGATAACCCAAATTTTGTATGTATATTTATATATTTATGTATATTTATAATATATATATATATTATATATAATTTATTATACTTTATTCTAACCCAACATTGCTAAAATATATTTTTAAATGTATTTACATAAATATATTTTCTACAAATATATATAAAAAATATATATTTTTAAAAAAATGCATTTTGATATTATTTAAAAATATATTTTAGTCAAGTCATTATAAAGCAAAAACAGCTAATATTTAGGTTGACTTTTTCTGCCATGTTACTAAATTTACATTTGGTGGTATGGTTCGGTTTTAAACTTGGCCTGTCTTTTCTATGAGCTCCATGAAATGCCCAGGGCCTAAACAGGGAAACAGCAGCATCCTCGGGTTGGTGGTTGGGGTTCAGGGGGCGACCCTCCAATTTTAAGAATAGGAGAGCAGCAGAACATCCCGCCAGAACAGAACAGAGCACCAATGACAATTGAATGATTAAGTACTTCCTTTGCTTCCTTTGTCTATGTGTCATGTTGTCATTGATTGTTTTAGTCATGTGGTCTTCAGTCATGTCCCCTCACTGGGTGTGAGCGCACTGCAAAAAATAGACAATCTAAACAGAGATTAGAAAACAAGTCAAATGATCTGCCAGTGCAGTCTGATAATTACACTTGTTAAGATTTCTTAAAATAAGAAAACTAAACTAGGATTTAGTAAAAGAACACAATATCATAACAAGCATTAAAACACATATTCCAAGCACTGTATTTAGTCTAATTAACTTAAAACTAGATTTCTAATCAACGAGTTTGCTTATTTTAATTTGTGTGAAACGATCTTTAATCTAGAATTACTGAACAGGAGAATTGCTTTTAATTTAAGAATTGTCTAATATATATATATATAATATATAAAACTGAGCTCCACTCCGGACCTGTCAGACCCTTCCCGGTTACCGGCTCTAGTTGATGATTACATCACCAGGGTGAGGACGTTCCACTCCGCCATAAAGAAGTTCCAGCTGTTCTTTAGGGACTTAAGATTTAAGTTGCTCACACACACAAAATGTAACCACATAATTCCTGCTACCTGTTTTTCACCCAAATGAGGATGGATTCTCTGTTGAGGTTCCTCTCAATGTTTCTTCCTATTCTGTCTCCGGGAGTTTTTACTTGCCACTGTCGCTCTCGGCTTGCTCATCAGGGACAAACAACTGATTTCTGATTCATTTGCATCTTATAATCTCTTCGATTGTGTAAAACTGCTTTGTGACAATATCCATTGTAAAAAGCGCTACAAAGTTTTTTGCAGACTTGAACAACGTCGTGAGAGCGTTTCGAGAGCAGTTCAGCTGACTTACCATTTGAAGAGCAACTGCAGGAGCTCTGATGAGGACACATTTACAGCATTGGTCAGACTCCAGATGACACCGATGATGTGTGTTTCAACGCTTTTACTTCTACTCATTCTCATAAAAAGACTTTTAGGCTGAATTTACACTGCAGGTCTTGATGCCTGATTCTGATTTTGTGACTATATTAGTTTTTTGATGACCTGCTTACATCATCTTTTAAAACTGACCCGTATCCGATATCTGCATTTATACTATACACATTAAAACAGCCCAATGTAGACATACTGACCAGAAAAGGAAGTAAAAATAGTGGAATAATCAATGACAGCAATAGATTATTTATTATTTTGTCACATTTAAAGGTCGGCAAAACAATGATCTCTTTAGGCGGAGCAAAAAAAGAGGTTAGGCCTTGTTGCAGTCTGGTCAAATGTAGCATCGATTGCTAAGTTATAAATATTTTTTGTTTTATAGTGCAAAACAGACAAAACTGACTTTAATTAAACACAAATAATAAATAATCAAAATACACAGTTTCCCTAAGTTATTATATATCTCAGTTCAGTGTCCACCTGAGTTGACATCATGCGCCAGCGTCATACACTTATAACTATCAATGTAACATTAATGGAATTTCTATCACTTTGTCTTACTTTGTCTGCAATAAAGCAAGCACACACCACATGAGCCACCACAACTGTCGTAAATGAAGTTGAACACACCCATTGGCTTGTTTAGGTCATGTGTCTCCTCCTGTTTTAGATATATAGCCTTATTTCTGCCATAGTCTATTGTTATGTATTTTGGCTGTACTGAGTTCATGTTCATGTGTAGTCTAGTTAAGTTTTTTTTGTAAAGAGAAGTTAAGTCAAGTTTGTGTTTGTTGTTTTGCCACTTTAACATTTAATAAAAAAGCACTTGGTTTCACGATACACACTGCCGACAGGAGATTCCTTTACATTTACTCTTTTACAGATGTACAATAACATTTACTTAACATTGCGTAGAAACACTACGTAGAAACACTACGTGGATTAGCTAAACATCTGACATGGCCACAAGGCAGTAGCATGGAGCCAAAGCAGCCTGTTAACAGAAGACAGCGTTTTTATTCACAATCCATTGGGAAACAAATTAACTTAGAAATAGAGATCTAAAAACTGATCCGATCCATGTGCTTTTTTCCTGCTTACACAATCGTGGGTCAAATGCAAGACTCTACTTTAAGGCGTAAAAAAACGCCTTTATGTCCCTACCTCACCTGAAGCAATGCAAAAAAGATACTCTACATTTTCAAATTTGGTTTTTCAAGAGGGTCAGCACTGTAACTGGTTAGCACTGTTGCCTCGCAGCAAGAAGGTTCCAGGGGTCTTTCTGTGTGGAGTTTACTCTGGGTTCTCCGATTTCCTCCCACAGCCAAAACATGTATATTAGATTGATTGGTGATTGTATGTGACTCTGTGATAGACAGGTACAGGGTGATCACTGCCTTTGACCCAATGACAGCTGGGATTCCCAGTTCCCCAGATCCCCATGACGGGAATATGTGATTATAGACAATGAAGTCTTTGGATAATTATATGTTTGTATCCTCATGAACAGTTTCAATCTCCTTAGCGTCCTGACTGCCAGCAAAAATGTCTGCCAATAAGATTTTCTAAATAGACAAACCAATAAAAGGTATAGTAGCAATTAGAGAATTGTTGAGCGGTGGGTGGTATTGGGACTGATGCTGGAACATCCCTCTGTCTTCACCGTGGCCTTAGACAGGTTGCTTGGAGTATCGCAACGACGGCACAGACGCTCACGGTAGTTCTGCGCAAAGATCAGAAGCATGAGCGGGTTGATGCAGCTGTGTGAGTAGCTCAGGCAAATGCTGATGTTGTAGGCGTAGACAAAAGCCGGCGTGGGCTCTTGAATACCCAGGTTGATCACCTGGATTACATGATATGGTGTCCAGCACAGCAGAAAGAGCGCAATAACCATGATAACCATTTTGGTGGCTCTTTTGGCCCAAAGGGATTGTTTTCGCTTGACGCGACGCATCGACTGAAATACGTGGTACAGAGTCAACGAGTAGAAGGTGCTGATGATAATTAGAGGCACGATGAAACCCAGTGTCGACTGGTACAGAGTGTACCAATACATGTCCCGGGGACCATCAAGGTATATCATGCATATGCTGGAGTTGTCCTTGGAAATGACCTTGGCATAGATCATGACAGGGATGGTAAGCAGAAAACTGCCCATCCACACCAGGAAGTTGATGATGATGGTCCACCGTATGGTGCGGTTCTCCGACATGGGATGGACGATAGCAGTGTACCTTTGGAAAATGACCAGAGGTTGTGTTAGTCATCTGAATGCTATAATAAACCCTTAAAATAGTAGCCAACTATTGGACAATAACTAATAAAAGCAGTTTCTGAAACACATACAAGGTTGATTATTTGAAATTCTTGACATTTTCATCATTCAGAGTTTATATCCAGTCATGCGCAAGGAAATTATTAAAATCCTAACCCCCAACCACAAAAGTTACTCAAAATCTAACACTTAACCCTAACGCTTAAACCGTAATTTTAACCTTTCTAACCAAAATAAGAATTTTGTAGAAGGACAATTTACCTAATGTGTCTTCATTTCTCCATTAATTAATTCATTTATTTTTATTTAGCACTTTTTTTATCCAAGTAGCCCAGCATAGGCATCTTGAAGGAGTTGAGAATTTACTCCTCCAACTTCCAATCAGCAATCCAACACCTTATTAATCACTGAGCCAAAACTCCGCCATTGACGTCCCTAAGGGTATGGACCTTTGTATTTTTTCAATAACAAAATATATTTTTGAAATATTTACCTTATATTAATTTTGCTTTGGTGCTGCAAGGATAAAAAGCCAAGATAAATATAATCTGAGCTGCACACAGTGGTCTTACAAAAAAAAAACTTAAAAAAAAATTAATTAAAAAAAAAAAAAAATAAAAAAATGTTTAAAAATAACAATTAAAAAAAAAAACAATTTTAAAAAATTAAAAAAGCAAAAAAAAAAAAAATATAAATCAAATTATCAATGTCAGTGTTGGCAAATCAAATCATAGTAGGCGGGGTTTATGTTCACAAGCGCTGTGTGTAAAAATTTCAGTTGAACGCTCAAGATATTTATGTGCAAGATCTGAGTAGCTAAACCAATTATTTCCTATTTGACTGTTGTTTTATAACAGAAATGTTAAAAAAACAGAAATACTTGTAAACTAATATGCATTTGTCTAATTTTGCTATTTAGAATTATGTACATGATTAAGCTAATGTAGCTTACTGTAATTGTCAGTGTGATGACACAAAAGACATTAATAGATCGTTTATCATAAACTAGTCACATTAAAGCTTATGAAATTGACACTGGTCCTGGTTTGATATACTGAATTTTATATTCTATTTTAGTGTGTTTACATATTCGACCAATTTGTGCGTTTTTACTAACTTAAACCTACATTCATCTGCTACAGTTAGTGTAAGTGCAATTGAATTACATACAATATTTTATTTTTGTACATTTTGTAAAATTGTCTCTTAGGTTAAAAAAAATGTATAGACTTCAATAAATACTGGACTAAATACAGTTTTATCCTCAATTAAATAAACTTAGATGGGATTTTATGCCATGGACTGGTTTTATTAATTGAAAAATAAATGTAGTTTGCAATAGTTTGATCCAGTAGAAAAAATATGTTCACAAAAATTTTCCTAATTCCAGTTTGGGATGTTTCATTGTGCAAACTTTATCCTCTCTATTTTCAGTTTGTAGCATGAATCATTCATTGCAACATTTAATCCAATTCTTACGTTATCTGTTATTTTGGTAAATAGATAAAAAATGATCCAATTTATGATGTTTAAAACATCTTAGAATGCACTCAGATAGGTCAGGAAAATCTAAATTTCTCTCAGGGGAGCATGTCTCCGAACCCTGCTACCAGTCTCCATTTTGGTAAACCCGCGTACAGCTCTGGATATGAAAGAGTGAAAGAGCAATTTTGCAAATCCTTGTGAAAAATACCTAAAATCCTGCAGAATTCTTCTGGACAGTAGATTCAAGCATATAATTTGGTTACCACTAATAGGTTTATTGAGTAAATTACTGCAACTCAAGACCAAGCTTGATGCCAGATGCTAATTCCCAATAATCAAGCCAGGGGAAAGAGCAGTGAAGAAGAACCCTCTGACATAAGAAGGCTCCTTGAGAGAAACCAGAAGACTGTAGGAATTCTATCTTGTACTTGGTAACAACGGATATGGTGATTATGAGATTTTTGGGCAAGCGGTAGCTCTGTGCTCAAGGTGTGGCTCTGCTAATCAAAAGATCATGGGTTTAATTCACAGCACCACCAATCTGCCATCACTGGGCCTCCGAACAAGCCCCCTAACCCCAGTTAGATTTAAAAAATTGCTTTGGATAAGGGCGTCTGCCAAATGTCAGAAATGTAAACATCATAAACAATATAAAAAATTAAAGACAGACAGTGTAATTATATTAAATCCCACTATATTATTTGCTGATTTAAGGAGCAAACCCATTTTCTCAAGGCAGGGTCGGCTCCAGGCATGGGCAGCGGTGGACTGAGCCCACTCAAACGTCTGTGTTGTCCACTTAAATAAAATTTGTTAAAGTCAGCAGTATGCAAATATACTTTTCTTTTCTTTTGTGTGATATTCATAGTTTGATAAAAGCAGCCTGGGGTAAAAGCCTAAAAGCAGACTTTGTGGTTAAAGAAGGGGTGTAAAAAACCCGACCAATCACAACGCAAAGTCAAACTGTTTCCTGTTTTTGATTGTCTATCTATCTATCTATCTATCTATCTATCTATCTATCTATCTATCTATCTATCTATCTATCTATCTATCTATCTATCTATCTATCTATCTATCTATCTATCTAAACCCCGCCCCCAAAAATTGGTCACCTGATATATCTGCCTGATCGCCCTACAAGAACCTCAAGGACTTATCCCCGATAAGGGATCCTCAAAGGCTTCATTAGAGAATGAAGGTTCTTAGATTCTTTATTAGATTTCTCCAAGGATCCATGTTAATCCAACATTAACACAACTGAACGCCACAAGCTTCCGATCAGCAGTGTAACACTTTAAAGACATTTTTATCAGGCAAAGTTTTCTTAATAGAGTGAAAAAGTGAATGAATAGTTTTTTTGTCTTGGTTTAGATGAAGGTGTAGATGTCAAGTTAGGACAGTCAGAAAGACAAGAAAAAACGTTTTGAAGCTTGAATTACTTAATCTAACTAAATGTAAGAATTGCAGTCATGCGCTGTCTGAATTCCTGACCCATGAACGGAACACTGGGACATAAAATTAACAAAAAGGAAAAAAGTAAACACATGCCAACAGAACCGTGTAACAAACACAGTAGCATGTTATTGTAGGTCAGGAGTGTCAAACTGACACACCAGAGGGCCAAAACTCTGCAGAGTTTAGTTTCAACCTTATTCCAAACCACAAAACATGGAGCCTAATAGACATGATAAACTGGATCAGGTGCAATTAATTAGAGTTCAGGCTAAACTCTGCAGGACGTTGGCCCTCCAGGAACTGAGATTGACATCTCTGTTGTAGAGCTACAATAATATAGAGATAAATAACATCCAGATCTATAAATTATAGCAAGACGTATGGGTAAACCTATTCGCTTGCTTTTGTTCTTTTTTATAAAATAATTATTATCCAGTGTGAAATGGTGTGTGTTGCAGATCTAAGAAATAGCCGTTTGTAATAATTACAAACAGAAGACTTGTATGATATTTCTTCAATGTTATACACAAATTTGCAGCCATGTTTGTTTGGGTTTTTTTTTCTTTATTCTTAAAGAATATTTCTGATTATTTTTTATTCCAATAATGCAATAACCATCATAACAAATTTGAGTCTAATTAAATAATAGCCTTTAAGACAGAAAACATCCAGTTTGTGTGTGGAATGTGGACTGGAACTGTTCAGGGGTAGTAAGGGGTTTCGGCTTGACCTAAGGGGGGGTTCGTCCAAAATAGGTTAAGAACCACTGCTTTATTCGAAAGAAAGTTAGGAAGCACATGACCGGTAAAGCCACTAGCGTTGCCCCGTCTGCCTCCATAAGAACCACAGTGGAATTAGGCCAGAGCGCTCAGGGCTAGAAACTGCTGTGAAATGTTGTCAAACTGTATTGTAACATTGAGTTCTGATCTCATCCCACCAACCACAGAAAGTGTAAAGAGTCTTGTTTTAACATTCTGGACATCACATGCTTTGTGGTTTGGGTGTGAGGGGATAAAAACTCTAGTGTGTGTTCCGTACTCATAATCATAACAGATCTGGCCCTGTGATGGACTGGTGGCCTGTCCAGGTTGTTCATCTCCTGCCTTTTACCCTTTCAGAGATGGCTGGGATAGACTCCAGTAGATTCCTGTGACCCCAAATTAGGGAATAAGCAGGTATAGAAGATGAAAATGACGTGTAAATTTGAATGTCATCAGCATAAATATTGTATCCAAGGTCATGACGCTGTAGTATCTGACCCATAGGTAAAATAAAAAAACAGCAAAGGGCCAAGAAGAGAACCCTGGGGGACGCCTTGTTTTAGAGGGGAACTAAAATCCCTAGCAAAAATGTAATACTGTCCATCACATAGGTATAAAGAGAGCCAGGCGAAAGCAGTACCAGATATACCCACAGACGAAAGACAGGAAATAAACAAATCATGAGAAATAGTATTAAAGGCAGAGCTGAGTCAGTGTCACAAGAGAGTAATAAATTGTTCACTACCTTTACAAGGACAGTTCTGTGTTGTAAATAGAACAAATGAATAATTTGCCACTAGGAACGACTGAAGCTGGGAAGCTAAAGTGCTCTCTAATAATTTAGCACTAAATGAAAAAACTTTCCTGCAAAAATGTTACCTTTCGTAGTCTAAATCAAATTGAAATTATTCCTAAACGTTACAAATTTTTAACATTCTAAGTGTTTATTCTTATATAAGCTTTAACCATCACTGTAACCATCTACACAAATTATGGTGTAGTATATTGTTGTGTCAGTGTTAAGTGCTTTTGTGTTGTTTTTCTTTCACTTTTTCTTTTCAAATTACTGCTCTGGTCTTAATGACAGCTGGTGGTCATAAATCACTACCAGATAGCTGACTATTTAGATTGATTGGCTGGAAGATAACACCAGCTTGGAGAGTATCTTCTTTTGCCCCAGTGTGTGTGTGAGTGGTGGTGTTGTGCTGTTGAAAATGAATCCTATGTCAGTCATTTTGTTTTTCTTCTGTGTATTGTAGAGACTTTAGTGCTGTAAAACTCCATCTGTTTTCTCCATCTGGTAGTCAGGGATCTTTTTGAAAATCACTCTAAAGCCAACCTATTTCTGCCCTCTTTTTCTCACACTTTTAGCCAGAAAATTATTATTATTATATTTAATAAAAATTAATAATTAAATAATTAAATTTAAATTTCCTTTGTACAGTATAATATTGGTTAAGCAGAATAAACAAATAGTTATTAAGCATTAAATAAATGTTAATAAGCAAATAGATTAATAAATCGTTACACACAGTGTTAATCTCCTCCCAGATTTATAATGATAATGATGATATTTTTACTTATTGTAATTATTATAATTATTATGCTTATATTCCAAAAAAAAAATCTAAAAATGTAAGAAAACCCCTGGAACTAATAGAACTAAAAAAAGTAGGTAGACACAATTGTAAACAAACATTCAAATTAATGAATATATTATAAAATCAGATTAATTAAATCAAATGAAACAAACAAATAAATAAATAGATGCCTAATTATTATGTTTAGACAGACAGCGGACCCTCTTAAAATACTTTAGAGTTCTCGCATTGTACCGTGCTCGACTAGTCCCACCATCCCCTAAGATGCAAGGTGGGTCTGCCTCAAGTCTTTCCTGAACTTAAACTTTCCCATTAATGTCAGAACAGCAGCATCACTGACTGTTATTAGTTTCTGGGTTGTTACAATTTGTTTCGTGATACAGACAGACAGACAGACAGATAGATAGATAGATAGATAGATAGATAGATAGATAGATAGATAGATAGATAGATAGATAGATAGATAGATAGATAGATACTGTAGACAGACAAGGTAGACAGATAGACAGACAGATAGATGGATACTTTAGACAAACAGACAGACATAGATACTGTAGACAGACATACAGACATACATACTGTAGTCAAACAGACAGACAGATAGATACTTTAGACATTCAGACAGACGAACAGACAGACAGACAGATAGATCACCTGTCGATACAGAGCACAGTGACGATGCCAACAGTGGTGAACTGGTTGCTTACGTCCACCACCACCACGGCTTTACACATGAAGGCGCCGAAGATCCACTGACGCTCCCACACCAGCTGGTGGATGTTGAATGGCATGACGAGCAGGAACAGCAGGTCTGCCACGGCCAGGTTAAGCACATACACGTCCGACACCAGCTTCTTCTTGCACGTGGCCACGGCGTAAATCACCAGCGCGTTGGCGATGACGCCGACCGCGCACAGGATCCCATACACAGCGGGGAACACATGCGTAAAGAACTTCGCATCCGCCGCGTCGTAGTCGGGAAACGAGACATTCGCACAGGCTGACGTGCCGTTCACGGAATCGCACAACTCTGCCGAGTCGTTCATCATCAAACTGAGATACGACCTGCCCCAATACTGAGCTGCACGACCCGGTTTACTGCGTGGAGCAAGAGACGAGGTCTCCAAACGCGCGCGCCGGAGACATTTCCATAACTTTTGCGCGACTTTTTTTTTCTATCTCGAAAAAATATATTTAATCTTTCAATTAAGCTTGTTTTATTTTCATCTCTTTCTTCTTTTGTGTGTTATCTCATCTTAGCTTTAGCGTATATATGTGTGCGCGCACGCGTTCTTTTTTCTTCTTCCAGATTTTCTCCTACCAGATCAAACCCTAAAACCCGCCATCTGCTTAGGAGGCTGGTTAAAAAGTAAATGTGGGCGTGGTCCTGAACCATCTTGAACCATCACACTCATTTAGATCAAGAACGTTTCTCATTTCGTTACACAGAACACACAGATTTCACTATTTCACTATATATATTACTATTTTAACAACAGAACCTTTTTTATTTATGCTTTTGTGTTTTTTTAAATAAATGCGGTAATATAAAATATAAATCAATATATAATTGTAATTAAATAATGTAGGCCAAAATATTAGATAAAGAATTAGATAATTATTACATAATTGATAAGATATTCAGATCCAGTAAGTCACTCTGGATAGGGGCATCTGTCAGGTGCCAGAAATGTAAATGTTATGTCATGTTTTTGTGAAACTTTCCTGCAAAAATGTTGTGTTTGCAAATCCTCACAACACAACCAAAGCAAATGTGTGCTGCAACTAGAACACAGGACATAATAAATCTTTTAAGTCCCAGATCCTGTCCAAGTCATTAAGGTTTTGAGGCTGACCTTTCAGATCCACACATTTTTTTATAAGATTAAGGTGTACAGACTGGATGGAACACTCCAGGACCTTAATCTGCTTCTTCTTGATCCACTCCTTTGTTTCCTGTGTGTTTTGGGTCACTGTCACTGGAATACCCATCCATGATCTATTTTTAATGCCCTGGCTGAGAGAAGGAGGTTCTTATCCAAGACTGATGTGCATGTCCCTGTCCATCATCCCTTTGATGCAGTGAAATTGCCCTTTCACTTTAGCAGCAAAACATCCCCAAAGCATAACATCTTGACCTCCATGTTTGATGATGGAAAATGGTGTTCATGGGGTCATAGGCAGGTTGAGTCAATGCCCATTTTGAGTTTTGAGCATAACACTTTCACCCAGTTCTCCTCTGGATCATGCATTGGTAAACTTCAGGATTTCAGCCCCTCACAGTGAGCAAACAGACAAACTCAGCAGGGGATCAAATTATTTTTTCTCTTACTTTATATTGATAGTCTAGTTAATTTATATTTTCTTCCTCTAAACCCATTCACATTGGTAAAGTTATGGATTCTCTTAACATATTTATGGCAATGACACTCAGCTGGTCTTTTCCTTTTTCCTCCCTCTGCCCGGAACCCAGCATGCCGGGCAGAATTATCAAGTTCAAGCTTTATTGTCATTTCAACCATATATAGCAGACACAGTATACAGTGAAATGAAACAACGTTTCTCCAGGACCTCATGGAGCTACAGAAGACAACTCAGAATTACACAAAACAACAAACAACGAGAAGCCACATTAACAAAACAACACAGAGCTAAAGACAGTGCAAGACAGACAGTGCAAATAAATCAGTACAAACATTAAACCAGACTCTACAGAACAAAAACAGGGCGCCGTACAGAACGTTAAATTAAACAGCGCCGACCAGATTATAAAATGTGCAAATAGAAATGTGCAAGTAAAAAGCAACGGGTTAATGTGCAAACTGCATTTAATTATTATCATGGATAACAGCTCATCTGCTGAAACTTAATCTCAGCAAAATAAAACTGCTTTTCATCCCAGCTGATTCGTCTCTGTTCCAGAACTTCCCATCAATGTCAGAACAGCAGAATCATTCACTCTTTTTATTTTTTGAGTTGTTACAATTTGTTTCGTGATCTAACATACCAGTATTGGGCGAAGCCCACCCAAATGTATGTCTTGCCCACCCATTAAGACATTAATTAAGAGAGAAACTGGTTTTAAACACTTTAATTTCATGCTTATCGATGGATGGAGGAACGTGTCAGGAGTGAAGTGTGGAAGGAGAATATCACCTAGAATTTAGGGGAAGATGTACAGGTGAGAAAGCTATGATGTATGGTTTAGAGACAGTGGTGAGACCAGCTATGATGTATGGTTTAGAGACAGTGGTGAGACCAGCTATGATGTATGGTTTAGAGACAGTGGTGAGACCAGATATGATGTATGGTTTAGAGACAGTGGCGCTGATGAAGAGAAGGTAGCAGAGATGAAGATGTTGAGGTTTTCTTTGGGAGTGACGAGGTTGGACAGGATTAGGAACGAGTTCATCAGGGGGACGGCTCATGTTAGATGTTTTGGGGAGAAAGTCAGAGAAGACAGATTGAGATGGTTTGGACATGTACAGAGGAGGGATAGTGAATATATCGGTAGGAGGATGTTATAAATGACACTACCAGGCAGAAGGTAAAGAGAAAGACCAAAGAGGAGGTATATGGATGATAAACGAGGACATGAAGTTAGTGGGTGTGAGTGAAAGAATGTAGAGAATAGGGGTAGATGGAGACAGATGATTCACTGCGGAGACCCCTAAAAGGGAACAGACGAAAGGAGAAGAAGACTTCCATGCTTATCACATATTTTACCACAGTAAAATTACTTCAGTCTGTGATTTTATAACAAATTCTTACATTTTGACGGTCTTTTGTCAACTAATTAAAGTTTGTTTTATTTATTTGTGATTAATCATTTATTAAAACCACTGCTGCTTCTGCCTAAACCAGAGGACACAATGTTAACATTACTTCTATTGTACCCTCTCTCTCCAAGCACTGCTATTCCTATGTCACCGACAAATGCCCCACAGCTGACTGATCTCTCAGCTGTTTCAGCCCCAGTTCACCCGGTTAACCATTTGAGTAACAGCGTACCATTTTAGCCGATGTTAGCTAACCATCCAAAGTGCCAATCTCGGTCATTCAATCCCGCATGGTACCTGCACACGACCACGGCTGAAGTGCTCGGTTCTGCAGGATGCATGATTCCAGGTGTTGTAAAATGTGCCTCCACTAACGGGAGGGATGTTTTTTTTGTTTCTTTTCTTTCTGATTTTTTCGATTATTAAAAATGAGAAAAACAGGAGAAAACTTGTGTAAATGTTAAGATTTTTTTTTCACAAAAATTATATAATATAGGATTAATCATTTAATTTAGTTTTAGTCACTTTTAGTTTGATTTTGAAGCCTCAATTACAATGTTTTTAATTTGATAACTGGTCTAATAATAGATAAATTTATAGCATGCCACAGTAAAATATAGCTAAAGGTTTTAAGTTAAAGATTTTTTTTCTTATTTTCACTTTTTTTCAGTATGAGTTTGCATATGATTTTGCCTAATATATAACACTAAATATATATTATATTTACATTATACAGTGTATTATAATATTAAAGGTATGTTTGTTCTGCTGGTTAAAATCTCTTCACATCCCGATAGCATTTACATTTATGGCATTTGACTTACATTTATTTTCATTATACAACTGAGCAATTGATGGTTAAGAGCCTTGCTCAGGGGCCCAACAGTGGTAACTTGGTAGTTCTGGGAATTGAACCCTTTTCTTCCAATTAGCAGCCCAACACTTTAACCACTGCGCTACCACTTCCCTCTGATTCATATCTGATTCATATCTGATTCATTTCCACATATGAATGAGGACTGAAACCGATCTGAAAATATCAGAATCCATGTGCCTTTTTTCCTGAATACACGATCGTAGGTCAAATCCCATCTGTACCACATTGAAGGGAAAAAATCGGAATTGGGTCACGATACATGGGGTGTGAATGCGGTCCATGAATCAGGGCTCTGTGCAGTGCTGTTATTTTATCTTTTTCTCACTCTTTCGCAATTTTCAATTTTATGTACTTTATTGGTACAAGTGTGGGATTGTACGATATTGCCAAAGCATCACAAAAAGAAAGGAAACAATATTTTTTGAAGAAGATCTCTCTCTCTATGTCTTTCTCTCTCTTTTGCTCTCTCTTAATCTGATCTTTATGTTATTAAACTCTTTATCTCCGAGCTGTGTTTCCTCTCTCTGAAGAGTCCTCCTCTGTCCATTACATGACATTTACCTTTCTATGATTAATAAATATATTACGATCCTGCGTCTAAGTCAGGACTTGAAATCTGAAATGACTCAAGTTTCCATCGCGGATCGCCGCCAGCTTTAATTACACAACATCTGGTTAAGAAAAAAACAATGTAATACATAAAATATTTAAAGCAGCATGTAATTCAACTGGTTTTAAAGATGACATGTTAGGTAACCATACTATTAGGGCAGGTTGACGTTTGTTACAATACACACACACATGCATAGCTGGCTGGATGGTTAACAATTATCTCTGCTGATATTTACATTAAATGTTTATTTGTCACATAAAGAATCATACGGGGTGCCTCCCACCTTTCTCTCTCTATGTCCCCAATTTCATCTCCTGTCCTGTCAATAAAGGCAAAAAATATCTAAAATAAACGTGATCTTGCTTGCTAACTGCTGGAAATCATCCGCTGCTGTGCAAAGCAAAAAGGTCGTCTGTCTTATCTATTTTCTTGTTCTGCACTAATGTCTTCTGTCCCTGTAGCCTCTGGCCTTTTCTCCGACGGAAACCTGGAGTCCTGATGTATAAATCAGACATAGAGATGTTAATCAGCTTTAAGGAGGATCGCCTGCTCCTGTCACAATCGATGTCATGGAAGATCATCAAGTTCAGCATGTGACTCCGATCAGCACCAGCGGAAAGAGGCGTCTGTTTCAGATGACATTTTTATCAGACTGGGAGCTACTTATCATCCACAATTTAATAATGATTCCTGGTTAAATAAAAATAATTATGTTGTGTATATTTTTTTAAATTCAGACTAAAGATCTTTTGAAAAAGGTGGTTATGCGAGTGATGGGTGAGTGAACATGTGATTGAGTTTACATGTGAGCTTAAAAAGACAAATAAAATATAATAAATATCCTCATCAAATCATGTGAAAATAATAATGATTTAATATTCAGTAATAATAATGCACATAAAATATATGTAATTTATATGTAAGAATCACCTATTAAAGTAAACGAATCATGTGTAAGAATTACTCATGAAAGTTAATGAATCATGTTTAAAAATCACTCATTAAAGTTAATGAATCATATGTAAAAATCAGTCATTAATGTAAGTGAATCAGATGTAAGAATCACTCGTTAATGTAAATGAATTATATGTAAAAATTACTCAATAATGTAAATGAATCATAAGTAAGAATTACTCATTAATGTAAACGAATATTATATAAAAATCACTCATTCATGTAAATGAATCATATGTAAAAATATTCTGTTAAAATGAATCGTTTGAAAAAATTCTATATCACCTGTTAAACTGAGGGCATTGTGTGTAAAAATCAGGTTTGAGCTAAACTTAGCCTAACTGTCTGGAGTTTCATACACCGTCGTCAAAAAGATTTCCAATAAATTAACACAATTCTGCAGGAAGTGATGAGGAAGTAAGAGGTGAGGTTTAAGATGTTTATTTAAATCAATACTCCGATTCTGAACCCGTGATTTGAAGGCCCCAGGCTACAACTGAGCAGTCTCCATAATACTACTATATTTGTTTAGCACTTTTAACAATGAGCATTGTCTCGAAGTCGCTTTACACAATCAAAGATATTATAAGAAAAAACTCCTTAAGATAGAAATAGGAAGAAACCTTGAGAGGAATCAGACTTAGAGAACCCTTCCTCATCCTCAGTATTCCCAATCACGGGTCAACTATCCTGCCATCAATTAATAAATCATTATCAATATTCCCACTGAACAATTACTAATCAGCATTTTTTACAATAACCAATCCTTGATCAACAATGTTCCCAACATTGTTTAACAGTTACCAGAACAACCAATCACTGATCATCAGCCATCCCAGCAACCAATCTTTGATTAGCATTATTTCTAGTTACTTTAGTTTCAATAGTATACCAACAGCCAATATTCCCAGTGACCAATCACTGATCTACTTTAATGTTTTTGATGATGTGTACAAAAGTCATTAAAGTTTACTACTTTTATACCCAAAGTATTCTACTAACTGTTGATTAAACAGACCAGTAGAACATAACTAGTACACTAACTAGTTTGTAAAAAATTATTTGTATAAAATTTACATTTATAACGTAGAATGTGTTTATAAATATATATATAAAATTATTCTCTTTAACTTGACCTAATTCATAACAGTCTTGAGGTGCCAATACTTTTGAGTGAATTAAGTTTAACCAGTTTGTGTGTAGTGGGAAGAAACCAAAGCTTTATTGGTAGCTTAGTGGTTAAAGTGTTGGACTGCTAATTGTAAGATTGGGGTTTGATTCCCAGCACCATCAAGCTGGTCATCGCTGGGCCCTTAAGTAAGGCCCTTAACTCCTAATTGCTCAGTAGTATAAATAAGATAAATGTAAGTCGCTCTGGATAAAAACGTCTGCCAAACGCTGTAAATGTAAATGTAATTAACACCTGAATCTGAATATAGATTATAACAAGAAACATGCTAATAACAGGCATGGTTATATTTTAGCACCGATACTCATTTTAGATCATCGTTACCAGCTGTTTAATGCACAAGAGGGCAGATTTGTGATGTTTAGCAACGAGAATCAGATCCAGCAATGTTTAATGGTACAGTTTGTACAGGAACCTTAAGTCAGGTCACCCGTTTCTCATGCTAGCACTTGAACGGAAATGCCAATGGAGTCCAATGAGAATAAAAGATTTAACAAGATTTGTACATTCTTGGCTTTTCTTTCTGTATCTTTGGCATGTTTATGAGGCATCTGGTGTTTCCTTATATGCTGTTCTCGAGTTCAGTTGGTACTTGGTACTAACGTGCTTTCATTAAGATTCCCTCTCTTTTTTTCTCTCTCTCTCTCTTTTTGTTTTACTCACATTGATCATTTCAATTGCAGAGCATTTAAACCACTTATACCATCACACCCCGGTTTCCACCTCAGCTTTGGACAGGAATTTGTACAGTGGAGGAGTTAAAGATTATAACTGTTAAACAGTTCTACATCTGCACTTAAACATGTTGTTCCAGTCTTTTGTTATCAAACCGCTTAAATGGATGCTGTAAAGATCCTACAAAAGCTTTGGAGAGAAAGTCTGCCATTTGTAATGAAAATACAAATATCATTCTTATTTTAAAAAATAAAATAAAATTACCCAAATTTATCAAAATAAAAATAAAGAACAGCAAACTGAACAAGCTGTGGAATTGTGAAAGTCTCACTATGATCAATCATAAGTGTCTTATGAACTTTGTTACAGCAATTATCTTTGTCAAGTGGTAGTAGTGGCTCAGGTGTGGGGCTGGTGTTCGGAAGGTCATGGGTTCAATTCAGTTTTATCGGTTTGATTTTCCTTATACTGGTTAAGGAGCCTGACTGCTGATCAGAAGACTGTAGGTTCAAATCTCTTCACCAACAATCTGCCAGGCTTCTCGCTCTGGATAAGGGCGTCGCTCAAATGCTAGAAATGTAAATATCTTAGATATTTGAAGCACTGCCCCGCCAGCCCACTAAAGGGCAACCAATCAAATGGACTACTTCTTTGGTAGTTTTATGGTGTTCTGTTTGTCATCAATCTCGGCCATGTTGGAGACGCTCAGATGCCGAGTCAAGGCATCTTTATTTCTATAATGATTTTAACAATAGAATTTGGGTCAAGCAGAATTGAATAGTAGAATATTGTGTTAATACAAGAACAATAATAAACACTCACTAAAACACTCAGTTCAGTTTAACACTCCCCAATTAAGCAGGTCAGAGGCGACAGCAACAAGAAACCGAAACTTTGTACAGAGAACTCTCTAGTTACATTTACGGCATTTAGCAGAGGATCTTATTCAGAGCGAGTTACATTTATCTCTTTTATACAACTGAGCAATTGTGGGTTGAGTAGTCCGGTTGGTCAAGTTGGTAGTCCAACACCTTAACCATGAGCCATCACTTCCCACTCTAGTTCCTGTGGTCTTGTCTGGATAGCCATCTAGGAGACACGGTTTTTACTGGGGATCTGTCTTTGGGGCTCATCTAGTTGTTCTGGATTCCACTAAAATTAAGGGCGGCGTATGTAAAGAAACTTTAAGAAATAATGCCTTTTTACCAGAAACATTGATTAAAAGTCGATACAATTACAAAATATTAGTAATTTTCCTAACAAGAAAAGGATTTTATTTACAGAGCCCTCTCCACTACAGAGTAGAGCAAAGAACTTTACAACATTGCAATAACACAAAGCTACTAACAAAATAAAGTACCAACATTTAAAAAAAATTAAAACAATGAACATCATCTAAAAATCAACAATTAAACGACAGAGAAAACAATTAAGTTTTTAATGAAGATTTAAAAAGGTCAACTGAAGGTGCAGATCTTGGACCAGCAACCAAAAACGAGTGCAGTAAGCAGATCTTTGAGGTCTACCAGAGAATCAGGTCTGTAATATAATCTGGGGACAGCTTAAAGACCTATAGAAACATTTTATACTGAATCTGGAAGTCAGTGCAGCTTTTTGTCCTCCATTTTCTTTGTGCTAGTAAGACTTTATCCTGGACCAATTGCAATTTTCCTACTATAATTTTGACAAAATTGAAGTGAAAATAAAGTGATCTCAACTTTGGCGCATTACAATAGTCCAAATTTCATGAGATAAAAAAATGAATCATTATCTCAAGAGTAGCAGCCGACAGAAAAGTTTTAACTTTTGCGATAGAAGGAACTTTTCACCAAACATTTAATCTGATGATCAAATCTAAGATTTTAGTTTTGCTGCATCATAGTTCCTGTTTCTCCAACAAACATGGCCGCCAAGGAGTCTGACTGTCAGGAACAAGACTTAAATCACATTCATTCATTCATTTATCTTCTATACCGGCTTATTTCCTAATTCAGGGTAACAGGGGTCTGCTGAGGTCTATCCCAATCGTCTCTGAAGGGGTAAAGGACAAGAGGGGGACACCCTGGACAGGTCACCAGTCCATCACAGCACCACACACACTCACTTCTGTGGGCAATTTAGAATTACCAATCAATCAAACATACATGTTTTTGGACTGTAGGAGGAAACCGGAGAACCCAGAGTAAACCCACACAAACACAGGGAGAACCTGCCCGGGAATCGAACCCGGAACCTTATTGTTGTGAGGTAACATTGTTGACCACTTAGCCACTGTGCTGCCCCTCTTAAAACACACAAAATAATTATAATAAAAAAATTCAACCTAGGAAGAGTTCTTTTAACCGGAACATGGTTGCCCTCTAGTGGTCAGTCAGGGAAGTGTCTCACGTATCCATGACAACCAAACAAAAATTTCAGTTGTTTGTATGCAGCGTGATAAATGTAGTCTATTGTGGTTGGAAGCAATTCACTGATATGGTGATGAGAAACAACACACACTCAAACTCACCCTATAAACGCAGATCAAACAGACAGTCAGGTTGTGTCTCTGGAGTTCCTCCGAGCGAGTGTGTTTTCTATCCAGCAGAAATGACTTGTTAAACCCTTCAGGCCGTGTCACACATCTTGACTCTCACACTGAGAGTCTCTCTATTTCTTCTCTCTTACTTTCTCTCTCTCTCTCTCTCTCTCTCTCTCTTTCTCACACACAAACACTCTTTCATTTTCCCTGTTACTATCTTTCTGTTTCCACTCTGTGTGATTCGATATAAGTGAATCCGTATTCATCTGGGTTAACTGAACCGATTCCATCTCTTTGTTTATCTGGTCCTCAGACTTCTTGTTGCTAACAACAACAACAACAACACGGATAATTACAAAGTGCAAATTGCGCTATTCCGTTTTTTCTTTCACATGGAGACCCATGCTAGCAAGCGTGACAAGTATGAACTATTCCCAGATGTGGGTACTAACGAGTTACATTTACTTAAGTAACTTTTACTTTTAGAGTAGATTTAATGATTTGTACTTTTACTGTTACTCAAATACATTTTACTAAAAAAACGTAACTTTCACTTCGCTATGTTTGGTGGCGTTCCTCCGTTACTGATAAACAGTAATAATTATGAGATTTTTTCAATAATTTGTTTATATGTACTTCTCACAAGTCTCATGAGACTATGGAAAAGCTGCTTCCGCTTATGATTAGCACTTTTTTAGAGTTTAATTGGAAGATCTCTGAAAGGGAGAAAGGCAGAGGGGGACACCCTGGACAGGTCACCAGTCTATCACAGGGCCACACACACACTCACACTCACTCCTATAGACAATTTAGATTCACCAATCAATCTAACATACATGTTTTTGGACTGTGGGAGGAAACCGGAGAACCCGGAGTAAACCCACGCAAGCACTGGGAGAACATGCAAAATAAATGGTAATTGGTCTGGATAAAGACGTCTGACAAACGCTGGTGTGTGTGTATCCTGATAATAAACATTGACATTATCTTTATTTTATTTGTATAAGAATTTAGTTTTAGTCTTATTGCACAGAGTTTACATGTTCTCCCTGTGCTTGTGTGGGTTTACTTTAGTTTCCTCCATAATAAATATTTTGAAAGCATGTGTTAAGCATTTAGCATAATATAATTGAGCAAGTATGTGGATAAAAAGGCCACCAGAACAGATTTACAGTACAAAACAGTTGTTGAAGTGTCACCATCTAGAGGCTAACCAGCGCTACTACACCATGACACCTCATCTCGTCACTAAACAATGTCTCACAAGCTTCACTAAAGCTAAATGTTTGCTCTGAACTTCATGATGTTATATTTTATGTCTCAGGGATTTACTGTACGAATAACTCCTCCATCAACCGTGTTTATCTCTTCTGGGGTATTGTTCTCTCTCTCTCTCTCTCTCTCTCTCTCTCTCTCTCTCTCTCTCTCTCTCTCTCTCTCACAGCCTCTCTCGCTCACTTTTCTCTCTATTTATCTCTTTCTCCCTCTCTCCTACTCTCACTCTCTCTCTCTCTCTCTAGTTATCTCTTTCTCCTTCTCTCTCTCTCCTCTCTTTCACTCTCTCTCTCTTTCACTCTCTCTTTTGCTCTCTCCCTCTGTTTATCTCTCTCTCGCTCTCTTGCTCACACACTCTCTCTCTCTCTCTCTCTCTCTCTCTCTCTCTTTAAAAATCTCTCTCTCTTATCTCTCGCTTTAACTTTTATCTTATAAAAACTCTCTCTCTCTGTCTCTCTCTCTTTATCTCGCTTTACCTCTCTCTCTTTCTCTCTGTCTCTCTCTCTCTGTCTCTCTCTCTCATACACACACACACACACACTGTGCTGCCTCGTTGTGTTTGCTCACACAGACAGACAGGTCATAGGGGTCAGGGACTTATATTCACTCTGCAAACACTGATTCATTTTAAGCAGCACAATGAGAGAGAGCAAAGGATTCTGGGAAAACGACTGCACCGGCTCGTGTCTCTGTAATAAATATCAGGAACATACGGTATGTTTTAACCTGGACAGACTTCTGATAAACGAAAGTAGATAACTGCTCTGTTTTCTCTGGATTCTCTAATCTGATTGGTCAGGAGTTGTTTAT
Source organism: Bagarius yarrelli (assembly GCA_005784505.1). Taxonomy (NCBI): domain Eukaryota; kingdom Metazoa; phylum Chordata; class Actinopteri; order Siluriformes; family Sisoridae; genus Bagarius; species Bagarius yarrelli. Next base: position 1,383,976 of record VCAZ01000121.1, read on the forward strand.
TATTCGTTCTGAATTATTCAAGGCCCTCAATTCCCATTTGCTTATTTCTATAAATATAATAAAAATGTAAGTCACTCTGGATAAAAGCGTCTGCCAAATCCTGTAAATGTAAAAAGAGAAATAAAACAATAAACAAGTATCGGTTCTGCATATCAAATATCGCTCACATAAACATGCAAATTATTGGGATCGGAATTGGTTAAAAAAGCAATAATCGGCCGATCTTTATAAGATACAGTATGTTAGCTGATCTTTGTTCACCCTGGGAGCTTTACTAAATACAGACCTGAAAGCATTCAGGGAAAGTGGTGGCTCAGTGGTTAAGGTGTTGGACTGCTAACAGGAAGATAAGGTTCGATTGCCAGCACCACCAAGCTGCCATTGCTGGGGCCCCTGAGCAAAGCCCTTGACCCCCATTTGCTCATTGTATAAAAAGAGATAAACAGACGTGGCTCTGGATGAGGACCAGCCGTGTGAGCTGCAGAAATGATTTGCCGTATCACAGTCTACTTAAACACAAGCGATTGATTTCTGCGGCCAGATGGACGCTCTGCGTAATTCACCGTCTACGTCGATAGTCACTGTAGTGAACTGTAGTGAACCCCCCCCACACACACACACACAAACACACACACACGTGTGTGAAATGATCAGATTAATATCTCTCGCTCACTCTATCTCACACTCTCGATAATGAGAGATGTATGGAAGAGTTGGTGTGTGTGTGTAGTGTGTGTGTGTGTGTGTGTGTGTGTGTGCATGCGTGTGGTTATACAGTTTGGGGAATTGTGAAAATTGGCTCACTCTTTTGTCTTTTCTCATTGTGTTGAGATGATAATAACGGAAGCAGAAAGCGAAGTTGAAGAAAAGAAGTGTTGTGAAGTTGGAGCTCAGCAGGTGGTTCATCCTGTGGCTGATTTTAACAATGGGCTTAGTTACAGAAGAGAGAGAGAGAGAGAGAGAGAGAGAGAGAGAGAGAGAGATAAAGAGAAAGAGAGAGAGAGAGAGAGAGAGAGAGAGAGAGAGAGAGAATTTGTTTAATTGTTCCGTTATGCTTTGGCAAAACTATAACTGTATATACAGTAAGGTCATGCCAATAAAGCCTTTTTTGACTTTGACTTAAAGAGAGAGAGAGAAAGAGAGATAAAGAAAAAGACTTTTTCTCTTTCTCTTAATCCCAGCATCCAAAAGCAACAGAACAAACGTGAAACCCAATGGAGTGACGTTATACCCCTCATACATCATCAGCTCGTCCCACTGCGATCGTATCCCACTCTCTATAGTGTGGGACCTCATGCGAGGAAGACATTAGCCTGTGTGTGAACTGTGTGAACTGTGAAACAGCTGCTTAAATGGCAGGAACAGACGCCCGGTTCACCAATCACTCTGTCATGCTACTTAGCAGGAGATGGAGATGAAGATCCGTTCTACTCGCCGCAGTAGTACGAGGAGATGAGACGCAGCAGGATTTTGTGGGGTTTTTTTTAAGATAACTGCGGGAAAACAAATTTGTTCATTTTTACAGCATAACTAAAAGAGAGACTGAGTTTTAACGATGCATTTTATTACACTTGACTCAGATAATCAAATTACCAAATCTTTCCTTTTTTTTATTTTCAATTCTTTTATACTCCATCCATTTATTATCTAGACCCGCTTATTCCTAATCAAGCATATGGGCTGCTTTGGTCTTTCTTGGACTATACATATTGAAATGTCATCTCCGAATAAAAAAAAAAATCGAATTGAATCAAATTAAGTCCAAATATACAGAAAAAAAATTAGAATGAAATAGAATAAAATACAATATAATAAAAGTCTAAATATATATGTTGTATAGAACTGTGTGTATATACAGGGGTGCCTTGACTTACGAGTTTAATTGGTTCCGTGACGGAGCACATAATCAAATTACTCGTATATCAAATCAATTTTTCCTATTGAAATGAATTGAAATGCCAATAATTTGTTCCGGGTCACCAAAAAAAACACTACAATTTTTTATGTTACATATTTTCAAATAAGAAAAATAAACAATAGAATAGGATGTACTGGAATAAACTGGTTTTATTAAGTATAATGTACAGCATTTACCTTGGAGATCAGACGACTCCACTTGCTAACGCACGTCTGACTAGTTATCGAGTGCGACACGGGATTCTGGGCGGATGTTACGGCATTTACTGTGTCGGTTAACGCCTATAGATGTCATATGGGTTGGTGTTAATTAAATATACCGGGAAGGTCTGGGTTCGATTCCCAGAACCACCAAGCTGCCACTGCAAGGCCCCTAAGAACTCCTGAGCAAAGTCCTTAACCCCTAATTGCTCAGATGTATAAATGTGGGGAAGTGGTAGCACAGTGGGTAAGGTTTGGGATGCTAAATGGAAGATCGGGGTTCGATTCCCAGCACCACCAAGCTGCCATTGTTGAGCCCCTGAGCAAGGCCCTTAGCCCCTATTTGCTTAGCTGTATAAAAGAGATGAATTAACTTATGGATAAGGATGTTTGCAAAAAGTGTATTTTGATTTTTTTAAAAATTACTTTTAAAGTAAAATCCCGCTTAGTTACTTAGGTAGAATAATTATTTGTTTGAATTCTCTCCGTGGCCCTGATTAAGAATAAGCAGGTAGAGAAAATGGATGGATGGAGGTATTTATGTTGTATTGTTACATATTGCTGTATTTGCCTTTGTGTAAAGCTTTCTTGGTAAAGTACCTTTATTAACTTTTAAAGCATTGTTAGCATTCACCACCAACAAAATGCTACATTTAACATAACATTCCATGGTGATGAGCAGATTCTACTGCACGTCCACCAACCAGCGAGAAATTACGGACAACAAAATGAACAGACGCAGGGAAAAAGAAAATTGAACAAAAAGTGAAAGAATAAATAATTTTGTTCAGTGGAAAAGGTGGTTTGTCTTGTCTGTCATTTATTCATTCATTCATTTATTGATTCATCTTCTATACCCGCTTATTCCCTAATTCGGGATCACAGGGATCTACTGGAGTCTATCCCAGCTGTCTCTGAAAGAGCGAAAGGCAGGAGGGGGAGACCCTGGACAGGTCGCCAGTCCATCACAGGGCCACACACACTCACACTCATTCCTATGGGCAATATAGAAACACCAATCAACCTAACATACAGTGGGAGGAGACTGTGGGAGGAAACCGGAGAACCCGGAGTAAACCCACACAAGCATGGGGAGAACATGCAAACTCCACACAGAAAGGCCCCTGCCCGAAAATCTAACCCGGGACCGTCTTGCAGTGACAAATAACGCTTGTTTTTACAATAGACAACTAATCTAGCAAAAGGAAGCAAAATAAATTCCTTTAAAATCATAATAGAATATCTACATTAATACTTATTAGTGCGCCAAAATAGATCTTAAAGTGTAGATAAACAGAAGAGCAAGTGGACTATAATGTAACACTCAGAAGGAGTGTGTACGTTTAATCAAAAGAAGATCCAAGTCTTTATAGAGCCCTGTGGGATTGCCTTAAAACGGCACCATGATGTGTATGATGTGCTGCTGGAGCCTGAAGAACGTCTACATCAAAGGCATCAAAGGAAGAAATATAAAATACAGAAAATGATGTTGTCCCTGTACATTTTATTTTAACTTGCTTTTTTCGAATTTGCATAATAGCTTTCTTTGTCGTTCAGGAGAAAAGTAGACATGAGTCTCTTGATAGCGGTAAAAATAGTCATGCCGCTGATTTAATTTCGCAGCCTTGTGTTTCTCCCTGAAGAGAAGATGATTAGGGTGAGGAGAAGGCGGAACGTCTGGGAACGTCTCAGCATTCCAACTGCGAGAAAGACGATGAAACAGATGCCGCTGCTTTCAGGCAAATGCAATTAAGTGCACAATCAAATTAAAGGCCACTGTCGTGCCGTTCCTCTGAGGGAAGCCGGGAGCCAGGCATCAAAATGTGTCAAGTGTTAAGTTGCTAATTGTTTGTTGTTGTTGTTTTGTGCAATGCTGTTTTTTCATAGACACCATTTATCACTCTTATTGTGACAAGTCAATAGCTAAATGTTTATTATTGACACGCAGCCTTGTTGTCTCTGTTCTTTCTTATCAGATGACACGTTTCAGCAACGTGTCACTTTTATTAGGTACCAAAAACAAAACGCACAGCTCTAACATGAAAGAATACACATAACAGTGCCCTATAGCCAGGATGTTCAATTTATCCAAAAAGTCCTGGAATCAACCAAGTGGAAGACACACCTGTGTACTGAAAGCCAGGTAACAGATGGGGCTCCTGCTTGACTGGAATAAAATCCTTCACCTGTCCCTTATCCATCTATGTAGATAAGATTGTTCACTCCTGCCCTATAGGATTCCTTCAATTGAATGACCCCATAGTGCTGTTAGTGTGTAATATCTGATACTGTTCCTTTTAAAAGCAAGAATAGTAGTTAAAAGTGAAAACTATGGTATCTTTCCAGTTAATAATGTGATACAGTGCCCCATAGGCTTCTATATAACCTCTAAATATGGAAATCATGATAAAGTGCCCTTGAGAGTGAGAATATGCTTACAAAACATGGTGTGCTCTTCCTGTCTTGACTACATAATACAGAGCAGTATGAAAAATATATAATTATGTGCCCTATAGGCGTTCTAATGAAGTAGAAAATGTGCCCACTTTTCCACTCCTGCTGTTTAGGCACATCTGTCAGATTTTTAACCACAGAACAACAAATTACATCATTGCACCTCTGTATCATAGATTTCATGATACAGCGCCCTTATGCATGTCAGGAAACAAATTTGCTGTATGTGATGCTTTTACTGTGCAGAAAGCATGTTTTGATGCCTTATAGGTTCCCTTATAAGCAAGAAATGAAGCGAAAGTTGAAGTGTCTCTTTGCAGTGGAAAATATGTGTCTTCTAAATTAAACTGCTAACATGGATTCTAGTGTGGACTTCATGATACAGTACCCTATAGGATTTCAGCAGAACATGAATAGTTGCCCTATTGAGTGCTTTTCTATGATAAATACATCATGCACTGCCCTATAGACTTCCTTAAAGCTGAATAAATCAGATTTAGTTCTCCCTATGGTGCCCTTCTAATGTCTACATTATACAGTGCGCTATAGGATTTTACTAAATATAGCAAAAAATTAGGAATCCCTTTTCTATGCCCTTTATGTTCCCTTATAAACAAAAAATACCCACTGAAGTGCCCTCCAGGTATACTTATTTGTAAGAGATTATATAAATTATATTTTAGGCTTTCCTGTTTCTACAACTTACTGTAAAATAACTATTTACTCTCAAAGCACAGGCCCTCAAGAACCTGTGTGTTGAATCAAAAGACGGTGATAACAACAGGTCAGGATAAATCTACACCAAAGCACAGAGGTGAGAGGGGCTGGAAAATGTGTTAACATATGAAGGCAAAGGATTATTATCATTCTGGAGTTAATAAATAATGAAAAGCCACCACTTTACGACGTGTCACATCACATAAAGTGGCACAGATGCGGGACGAGCCTTGATCCTGCTTGCACCACAACCGAGTTGAAGTTAATAGAGGCGATGAACACAAAATGACAAGAGCACCATGGGATCAGCGGAGTGGCTGTGAGCGTGTGTTTGTATATGTGTGTGTGTGAACTCTGAATGGAAGGCTGTGATGGATCACATAGGAGACGAGGAATCCAGAATGGGCCTCAGAGGTGTATCATGGCAGATCATGATGCAGGAGCTCCATTATGAAGGGAAAAACAAAGAGACCCAGGGCAGCTCCTAGAAGAGCTGCAGAGATGATGAATGCCATGCTGCGAATTGCTAACGAACCTGTGCTTGTCCACGACAATGTCCTTGCCTTCGACACAGTAAAATATTGTATGGCAATGATGCTTAGAAATCAGCACTGGTTATTGACATGTTTCGATATTTTTTAAGCTCCTGCATTATTGTCTGACTGACTTCTATCTAAGAACTTCATGCACATTAACTGTAGAAGCTCAAACACTGTGATGTAGGAACAAAGTACGAAGATCTCTCCATGGAAACGTGATCACATCTATGGAATTTCTGTAGAACTGTTTTGCCCATGTTTGTGTGCCTTTCCAGTTAAAAATGTAATACAGTGCCCCAAAGGCTTACTTTTATTGTGCCATTTCACTGTAGGGTGCCCTATAGGATACTACTCAGTAGATACTACATAAAACAGAGCACCAAAAGGTATCCCAACACCCCAGAAAACATAATAATATATTTTTTAAAAGATTATGTAATACAGTGCTCTATAAGCTTCCTTATAAAGTAGAAAATGAGTTGAAGAATATGATAAACAGTGCCCTATAGGTTTTACTATAAAATAGAAAATTAGTTGAAATGCTCTCTATGGTGCTGTTCTAATAGAAAATAATTAATACATTGGCCTTCAGCCTTTCCTATAAAGCAGAATTTGAGTTGAAATGCCCTCCATGGTGCCGTTCTAATGGAGAATATGATATACAGTGCCCTATAGGCTTTTCTATAAAATGGAAAATTAGTTGAAATGCTCTCTATTCCAACTAATAGGAATTATTTAATACAGTGCCCTACAACCTTTTCTATAAAGCAGAAAATGAGTGCCCTTTATGGTGTCATTCTAATGGATAATATATGATACAGTGCCCTATAGACTGTCTTATGAATTAGAAAATTAGTTAAAATGATGCAGTTCTAATGAAATATATGCAATGCAGTGCTCTATGCTGTTGGTTCCTATATAAGCAGGAATTGGGTTAAAATGCCTTCTAGGTTTGTGAGAAAATACGCCCTCTCTGTGTACGGGTGCCTATTATCTTTTTCCACCCTTGTCCTTTAGGCACTTTTGACAGAAACCTGTGAAAAAACAATTGACCTCTGTTGTGTCTTTCTAGGCTAGACTTTATGTTACCCTATGATGCCCTATAGGGTTCCCATTCATGTTAAGAAACACAATAAATTGCTCTACTGGGGACTCTTTCTATGATGAAAGCATGATATGGTGCTTTCTATGAAATTTCAAACAGAGTTTTTTTGTCCATGTTTCTTGGAATGGGTCTTTGAGTGCTCTCAGCCAGCCTAGAGAACTTATCAAAACTTTAACAAGAAAGAAGAGGATCATCTTTTGCTCCACATAACATGATGACTTTAGTACAGTTCAGGCCCAGATTTAAGTGGGTGGGGGGGTTAAAAGTCTTATTCAAGTGGCTCTTTGGCACTTAAAGAATTGTTATCCACTGAACCACCAGTCATGTGCAAAAGAAAGTGCTAGTAAACACACTACTCCACACACAGGGTATTATGAATAAAAACATCTCCAGTTTCCATGGATACAAACTGGTCTCTTGTCAGAAGTCACAAAAGATCCACTTAGGACATGAGGCATTTTACGTTCATTTTAAAAAAGTGTTCTAGTTTGTTTTAGAACTTGAAATGTTAGAATTGCGGTAAAAATCTTAATTAACAAAACTACACTGGCTTCGGCCCCAAATTTGACACATTTAAACATTAAATTTAAGGTTGTGGAAATTGCTATGCCATGCAAAATCAAATTAACAACAATTTACTGACCTGGCAACCAGATGGCCATATGGGTATAAAACAAACCCTTGGAATCCACCTCGAAACTACATCTGGAAATCTCAAGCAATGACAGGGTAGTAGGAGTACCGGGTACCATTCTGGAAGCTAGTATTTGCTTATTGTCACATTAAGGTAAAAAACAAAGGTAAAAGCAATACAGAATAAGAAGGTTGAATTACAGTGCAAAACAAACCCTAGACTCAGAAATACAGACTGACCGATATTAAGTTTATAAGAGACGATATTTTGCATGTTTATGTGAGCGATAACTGATATGCAAAACCGATATATCTATTGATTATGTTGTTTCTGTTATTCATAACACTGTCAATACTGTATGTATATGCATCTATATATGTAAGTATATTAAAATGTCTGAATTAATCGAAATAACGCTTTGGTGCTTTAGTGTGGCTCAGTACGTCCAGATTGTGGTTGTAAAGTAGAGCACTATAAGCTACTATGTTGATTAAAGTCTATCAACTCACTTTACTTGTAGGCACTGTTGTGGAAATGTCTCTACCTACAATCGTCTTATAGTACAATGCCCTAATGGCGAACTTGCACACATTTTTTTTATATCCCATATATCGTTATAGCTGATAATACAAAACCAATTTTTTAATAAGAAAAAAAGGCTTTGAAAAAAATATTTAATAAAAATGTTTACTGATCGACTGCTAGTCAGAAATACACAATAACTAGATCTGGGCTGGGCAAGAAAACCTCAGCACTAAAATCAGACACTAATAAAAATACGGTCTAACGGGGCACTCTCGTCTGAGTCTGAGTACTAGCTCCACTTCCAGTACGACTTCCGGTTCTTAGGCTTTAAAAGCTAGCAACATGTTAACCACACTGCGAAGCATTATAGCTTGTCTTCATACTTAGCATGATTCTAGTTCATTAATTGGTTTGTCTGATTGGTCGATCTAAGTCTGGTTTACGATTTTTTTTTGCTCCTTCGGTTTTGTTTACTACGCTGCCTAGTTACTTCCTTTGCCTGTCTACCATTTATTTATGCATGTATCTGTGACCCGTGATATTATTTATGCCTTATTCTGCACAATGGATTCTTCTCAGACGGCTTCTTCAACATCACAACATGAAAAATAGCGGCTTAAATCTAGAAGCTAATCACACAAAACAGGTCAATATAATTGGATTGGATCATTTTATCATTAAGTATCACTCAGTATTTATGGAGTGTCTACATTAGAAAGAATAATTTATTAACACAAGTACATCAATATCAAATGATCCTATGATTTGCAGCTGCGCTACTGTCAGCGTTGGTGTTTAATTTATGAATCACCATAATAAGGGTAATAAGAATGTAATGTAGGTGTGTTTACATGGAGCATTGTATTCCAATAACAATGGGTTTAAAAGTCTATTAAGATTTTATTCTCGTTGAGAGGGGTGAGATAAATCTTTTCATAACCCGATCAAAAAAAAAATTCTGAATAAGTTTTTCCGATTATGTGACAATAATAATATTCTAAGAGTGATGGAATTTTTCCGACTGGTCGGCACGCCTTAACACCAGTTTGGAATAGATCATGTCACATGTATTCAGTCAATCAGTTGGAATGATCTCAGTCAGAATGATTTAAAAAAAAAAGTGTGTGTGTACACAGGGCTAATGTTAAGGTTCAATGATGGTTCAGGGTTCGGCTGTCAGAATGAACCCTTTTTGTTTAGTAATAAATATGACCTCGTCCAACAGGTAGGTGAAACAAACTCTCTCTCTCTTTCTCTCTCTCTCTCTCTCTCTCTCTCTCTCTCTCTATATATATATATATATATATATATATATACAGTGTGCAAGCTTCCTGCCTTGTTCCCTAATTGAACCTGTCATTTCTTTATCCGTTTCTGTTCAGCTTGAGATTGCACTTCCATTTAAAGAACAAATCACAGCATGTTGTGAGTGATTGGCTGCCAGTTACCCTTCGCCCACAGAAGCAGACAGCTCAAAAGTGACAAATATAAGCAGGTGAAATCATTTCCAAGCCAAGAAACATATGGGAAGCTTTGTTGCACAAGCTGTTTGATGATGCTTGTCCCAATACTCTTCCAATTTGCATCGAAATGATTTCGTTATTATCGCGTCTGTGTGCACGTCGCGCTATCGACTAATGAGATTGTCCCTTTGTTTATCCCTTATTCAACACATTGCATTCAAATAGTCTCCAGAGCCAGAGCCGCTACTGCAAGAGCTCTACACAGAACAGTGTTTCTGGTACATTCAGGCAACTGTTTAATAAACTTAACGAAGTGGAAACTCATTAAATTCTGCTTTTCTATTTTGGGCAGTGAACCCCGGCTGCTAAAAGTTCAGTGCTGCTAAACAGAAGGTTAGTGAGGCAGATGAAATCCCACGACAACAATACAATATATAATAACACGGAATACAGACGAAGAGAAAACAGGCGGTCGAATCACGACACTCGGATCCTGGCTTATGTCAGAGAGTTGGACTAAACCCTAGGAGAAAACCAGGAGAAAATGAGTATTATTCCTCAGAATGTGTGTAATGTACAACAGAGTTTTGATGCTATGTAAAAATAGATAAATATAAAAGCACAGCATAGCAACATTAACAACAGGGTAAATAAAGTAGTGGTACTCTGACTTTCTGTCACTAAGAAATATATTTAATTAACACCAACACATATGACATCTATAGGCATTACAGTGAACGCCGTAACCTCCGCCTAGCATCCCGTGTCTCACTCGATAGCTAGTCAGACATGCCCGTTAGCAAGTGGAGTCGTCTGATCTCCAAGGTAAAAGCTGTACATTCTACTTAATGTACAGCTTTATTCCAGTACATCCTATTGTATTGTTTTTATACAATATTTATTATTTATAAGTTTATTTTTCTTATTTGGGACCCGGAACAGATTAATGGCATTTCAATTCATTTCAATGGGGAAAATTGATTTGACATACGAGTAAATTTGAGTTTGCTCCGTCATGGAACAAATTAAACTTGTAAGTCAACTTATACTATGTTATATTAATGATATTATAAACTATTAACAGGGTGGTAGTTTGGGTGGTCATTTGGAAAATCCAGCATTTAGCTGATCCTCATTTGGGTTCACTGACACAGCAGTTTTTCTTTTGCATGAGGGAGTTTTAGTGCCATTTAGTCATCTTCTTTACCCGCTTATTTCCTAATTCGGGGTCATGGGGATCTTATTATTCTCATCATTTCGACTTTATGTTTTTAAGGAAAGTATTGATTTGGGTTAGCTTCTCACTTCGGCCACTGGAAAGAAATCCGAATAGATTCTGCGCCACGTTTACGAAAATTCTCAGCATTTAACCGCAGGCAGCTGTTCTGAATCATGAAGCACTTTCCGTTACTCAGCATGAGATAATTGTACAGAGAACGATGTCCCAAATTACGCAGCACAGACGTGAATTCGCACAAAAAACACCACTTCCTGTGAAAAGAGCATGTGTGCAAACATCTGCTCACATGGATGTTTCACCTCGGATGCCAGACTCAAGCGCGTATACCGTATGCCTCCACGGCTGGACCAAACGTTTAGCTAGAAGCAGGGAGTCGATACGGAGGATGAATTAAGAGCACAGCCGTGATTATAGTGCTACAGCTAGCGTGACGACCCAGCTGTATAGAACAGGTCTCGAGAGAGCTTCAGTAGCTTCAAGGCTTTTTAAAAAAAAAGGCTATTATGAGTGTTCTTAATGTGCACTGAGGTACGTCCCTGCCCTTTTGGCTCGGGCTTTTATCTTCTTCTTGTTCCAGTTCTCTCTGAGACTCATGCATGAATTATCTGCAGGCACTAATGCAGCATTAAGAGGACAAATATTTTGTCCTTGCATTAAGAGGACAAATATTTTGTCCTTGCATTAGTAGTTTTTGTACCAGTAATAAAAATCTTTTACATTTAACTGGAATATTGTACGTGCTTCTCGAGCAAAGGTTCTGCTGGATCTGTAACTGTACACGCTGATAAAGGTAAACCGATACTGATTTTTAGAACCATTACCGATACTGATTATTTGCATTTGTATGTTACCGATATCTGATATACAGAACCGATATTTATTGATTGTTTTATTTGTGTTTTTGACCTAATGATAAAAGTACTGAACTGAAAAAATATTTTGATTTAAAACTCTGTCAATACTGTAATTTTACTCCTTGAGCAAGACCCTTAACCCTTCCTGCTCCAGGGGCACTGTATCATAGCTGACTCTGCGCTCTGACCCCCAACTTACTAAGATGGGATATGCAAAAAAAGAATTTCACTCTGTAAAAAAGTATATGTGACAAAATAAAGGCATTTACATTTACATTAAAGATGAGGATGAAGTTCCCTCTTGAGTCTGGTTCCGCTCAAGGTTCCTTCCTACCTCATCTCAGGGAGTTTTTCTTTTCCACGGGTTTGTTCATTAAGGACAAACTTACACATTTTTACTGTTACATGCATTCTGTGTAAAGCTGCTTTGAGGCAATGTTTATTGCTAAAAGCGCACTAGAAATAAAAAGGAATTGACTTGAATTAATCAATAAAAGCAAATCAAGATAGCTTTACTTCTAGCGCTATTGTTTATTCATCATAGAAACACAATCAAATGAATCTGTTACCATAGAAACACAACCAAATGAATCTGTTACCATAGAAACAGAATCAGATTAATCCGTTACTATAGAAACACAATCAAATCAAGCTGTTACTATAAAAACACAATCAAATTTATCTGTTAACATAGAAACACAATCAAATTAATGTTACTATAGAAACGCAATCAAATTAATCTGTTACCATAGAAACACAATCAAATTAATGTTACTATAGAAACGCAATCAAATTAATCTGTTACCATAGAAACACAATCAAATTAATGTTACTATAGAAACACAATCAAATGAATCTGTTACTATAGAAACGCAATCAAATTAATGTTACCATAGAAACACAATCAAATTAATCTGTTACTATAGAAACACAATCAAATTAATGTTACCATAGAAACACAATCAAATTAATCTGTTACTATAGAAACGCAATCAAATTAATGTTACCATAGAAACACAATCAAATTAATCTGTTTCCACAGAAACACAATTTAATTAATCTGTTACTATAGAAACACAGATGCATGAATTCTATAGAAACACAAGCATTTTATAATGAATTAATGATCTAACCTTATATAACAACATTACTATAGAAACACAAGCAAATTCATTCATTTATTAATTGCAGTAATTAATTGATTAAGGCACCGACTCTTACATGTAGCTGTTGAAACCAGGCTACCACACAAGCTGGTTCACCTCTGTCCTATCCTGTCAAAACATGCCTATAAAATGCCCTATAAAAAGCATCTTGCATTCAGACCACAACAACCCATCCCTAATGAAGCTTTTAAATGTCTTTGTCTTTACGTCCTTTTTGTCCCCTCTCTCATCTCTCGCTCTGTCTCTATCAGGGTTACTCATAATTAGATAAGAACTCTATTTCTGCAAACAGGAGCTGACAGGTTTAAATTAGGTTTTTAAATTTTCCCAGCTCGAATTTTGTCCCTTTTCTATAAATGTCCTTTCATCACTGTACAGATTTGAGGGAGATTAAATGTCTTTGTAAGCAGATGAAATTGAATGAAAAGCTCATTTGAATGTTGTCTCGTTAGATTGCGAGACTGATGATGTCAAACCGGTTTAGACTGGATGTAAAGTTTGGGTCTATGTCTTAGACAATAGCTGAGTGTGTAGGAAAAAATAACAAATGGCAATTATATATGTGTTTTTCTCTCCATCTATTAATATGTATCGAATAAATCCACCATATTTATATCTGTTACCGTTATTAAGTTTTGTACTTGGCGTCGTTAAGATAACTGATCTTACAGCTTTTAGCTAAATTAACTCTGTAATTAAAAAAGCATTTATTCAAGCATCTCTTTTATTGCAACATTTGCGGTAATTATAGATTTGACCCAAGCAATGATGAGTTTGTTAGTATTATTATTATTATTATTATTATATTTTTACACGCTTGTTTGGTAAAGACACGCTGGACGTAAAATCAGAAAAAAGCACAATGCCCAAAAAAAAAACCTTAATAAAACTATAAACATTTTATCTAAATATATTACTATATCACAGCAAGAAGGTCCCGGGTTTGATTGCCCTGCAGGGGTCTGTCTGTGCGGAGTTTACATGTTCTTCCCGTGTTTGCGTGGGTTTACTCCGGGTTTTCCGATTTCCTCCCACAGTCCAAAAACATGTATGTTAGATGCTTCTAAATTGCCCATAGGAGTGAGTGTGTGTGTGGCCCTGTGATGGACTGTCGACCTGTCCAGGGTGAACATGCAAACCCCACACAGAAAGACCCCTTACAGGGAATCGAACCCGGGACCTTCTTGCTGTGAGGCAACAGTGCCATTGTGCTGCCCTATAGTAATATATTTATATAAAATTTTTATAGTTACAGATGTTTTTAATGGGAAATAATGGCTTATTGTTAAGGTGGTGGACTACCAACCTGAAGATAGTGGGTTAAATTCCCAGCTCCTTCAAGCCACCACCACTGGGCCCCTGAGCAAGGCCCTTAACCCCTAATAGTTATATAAATTAGATAAATGTAAGTAGCTTTGAATAAGGATGTCTGCCAAATCCTGTAAACATAAACCTGTTTTTTAAAAAGTTCCCTCTCCTGCCTTTCACCCTTTTAGAGACGGCTGGGATAGACTCCAGCAGATCCCTGTGACCCCGAATTAGGAAATAAGCGGATAATAAATGTTACTATAGAAACACTGCCACATTAATTTGTTACTATATACAATCTTTAACTATTAATAGTTAAACACAAATACATTAATTACATTTACAGCATTTTATAGACACCCTTATAAAGAGAGATTTATCACTTTTATACAACTGAGCAATTCGGGGTTAAGAGCCTCACCTGTAAGAAAACTTTATAATATACTTATTAACAGTACTGATATACCAAATATAAAAATATTCCCCGATTACACACTGCTGCGGCTGGAGTTACACTAATTCATAAAGATAAACAAACTACATAAACTATGAGTTTCTATCCAAACACAACAAAATCCAAACACACCATATTTCTACCTGTCCAAAAGAAATACTGTAACCATGACATCATCTTACTTCTGTAATCGACTCCAGAGTGAAAACAGACATTTCACAGACACAGATTCATTCAGGTTTTCACCCTGTTTCGATCCAGACTTCTTTCCCTAGTACGTTGCGCTGATGACGTATCCTGTGTGTGAACAGAGGCACGCAAATAAATATGTTGACAGAAGGGTAGGTAAACCTATCAAAATGTTTGGACCTAAACTTTTGATTGGTTAAATATTTCTTGGTCCTTTACCTTTCAGAATATATAAATACTTTCAACCATTTTCTTTAACATAATGACCTATTATACTTTCAACCATGTTGCATGTATATGGGAAAAATATTAATAAATGTTATTAAAATGTGTCTACCTTGTGTCTACCTTTTCGACACATTTGGAAAAACCCCTGCTGTCCCGGCATCATGAGCGAATTTGTGACCCAATTTGAGAATCTAAACTGCAGCCAAATCCTGACCAGGTGTTGGTCCGTTGTCGGGTGACTACACTCGGTGCTGGACTGGGTGGGACCGCCTGCAAAAAGACAATAACAGCCATCAGGTTTCTCCTTCTTCACTAATAAGTTGACATAGAGGAGGATGAAGCATGTTTGACAGAACCTTTCAGGCGGCCACCACGGCGTGACTGAGGACAGACGGAGCTGTCAGCGAACCTGAGATTGTTTACGCTGTGGAGAAATGAGCCGGTGACTCCAGGCTTTATTGCTTATCGGCTCGGCACGTATTTCAGGATCACACATCAGACACCTCTGAGGCATCCCAAGGCAAGTCACAGATTACCCATGAGTCACTGCTCTTACACTGCTGTGACCTTTCGGGAAGAGTTTCACAAACAAAAAAATGATTCATATCCTTGCTCTGGACAGGTGATGCCTGAGGACCTTTATCTGTATAATGCTAACAGGTTAATGCTGTATTTATTCCTCCCTTAATCCCTGATTGGTTGATCCAGCTCAATTCTATAAATGCAGTACCTGTCATGGAAAAATCCTGGGGAATAAATGCAAAACAGAGCCCAACAGTGGCCAAATGGCCAAGCTGGGGCTTGAACCCAAATTTTCCTTATCTGTTTGAGCTTTTTATTCAACCTCAAGTGGAAAGTGGTAGTTTAGTGGTTAAAGTTTTGAACTGCTGATTGTAACATTGTGGGTTTTTCCAGGACTACTAAGCTGCCGCTGCTGGGCCCCTGAAAAATATTGGTAAAACGATTATCGGTTGATCTAAATTTCTAGTCACTGATTAAGGCAACTAATCAACCACTCACTGCTCACCATTTATCAATCACAGATTAACACTGCCCTACTGTAATGGACTCCACTGGGGCAAGTTGTATAGAACCCGAATGCAGTTATATTTAAATGAATAAGGCAACAAAACAACCAGTACAACTTCACTTGACCAAACTAACCCAACCTAACTCAGCTTACACACATGACTCACCACAGGTGTACAGGGGACATCCACAAGACAAAACACAAAAAAAACAAGGACTATAAATATTAAACAAGGTGGGACACATGACCAAAACAAACCAATGACAAGACAGAACAGGAAACCAACAAAAACATGACACATGGACAGGGAAATCACATGACAGGAACACATGGGGAACATTGATCACATGACAGGACAGGAAGTAAACAAGGTGCATAAAGAAGAAACTCAAAACATTAGCATAACTTTAACATAAAACATGAAACAGAAACATCAAACCTTACAATTTGCGCTCTTTATTTATAATTTATTTATATAAAATTCTCTTCTTGGGGATCTGGTAAATCTGAGAACGAGTGGAATGTTTCCTTTTCAGGGTTGTTTCACATTGCTGTTGTGTTGTAGTGTTGTTATTATAGAGTGCAAAAGTTCACCTCCTACACTTTATCACACCCATCTGCAGCTCCTCACACCTGCTGCACATCTCACTGCCTTCATCACACCCAATTCCCGCTGCCGCTAACACACATATACAGGCATTCTGGCTGAGGGATTTTTCCCCGAAAACCGAAGAAGCTGTGAACATGTGCGAAAGAAGTGTAAGGACTGAGGGCAGGAAAGGGGGAGTTATGTAGTAGAACTCTTTTTGATGGGAGACAAAGTGTGTTGACCTGCTGAACCCTAAGAAGTGTGAGATCAGATTTTTTTTCCTTGACCTGTGAAACTTAGCAGTGAATTTGGAAAAAGGGGAAAGTTTCTCTGTTGTTGTTGTTGTTGCTGCTGCTGCTGCTGGTTTTTTTTCCTTTGGGTCCCGGCTTAGTCCTGAGGTTATTTTTAGCAGGAAGTGAAATCCTTATTTACTTCTAGTTATTTACAAATCTCCCAAAAGTACATGTTGGCAAGTTATACTCGTTAAAAAAATATTTTCCACTTAGTTTTTACAGATTTTCAAACTGCTGTTCTGATGTAATACATTCCGAGTAGTGATGGGAGGTTCGGATCATTTCACAGACTCTGACCTTTGGGTTTTACCCAAACCTTGATCACACTACAAACAATATAAAACTATAAAGCTAAAAGTAGCAGAAAAGATTAATTCATTGGTTATCTGGCTCTTCAGTCTATGGTTAGCTCACCTTACCTCATGTTTGGTGCATCACGCGACAATCCCATATTCTTAACTATTGCAGTCTGAGCCAAAAAGTTTGGGAAGTGTTAGCGCAGTGGTTGAGTTGTTGGAATGTTAATCGGAAGATCGGGGTTCAATTCCCAGCACCACCAAGTTACCACTGCTGGACCCCTGAGCAAGGCCCTTAACCCCCAATTGCTAAGTTGAATTACACTCCGAGTTCTTCCCAAGTCACATTAAAGATTCTTTCTAAATGAACAAATCATTCAAGAACCACCCATTGCTGATTCAATCCCACAACCCAAACTCTCAGACTCTCACGATTGTCTGATTGTCTCTCATGTTTGAGAAAGATGAAAACACAAAAACACCCACATAAGCGTGTTTTGTCACAAAGTCTGAGTCACACATTTGTCAGGAACATCTTTGTATGTTGTATCATTACATCATTCCTTCACTGGAACTAGAGACTCAAACCCTGTTCCAGCATGACAATACGTCTGTGTACAAAACCCCCGATCTCCATAAAGACATGATGTGTTCTGGATGTTTTGGAGTGGAAGAACCTTCATGTCCTGTACAGAGTCCAGATTCTGACTCGACCCCTTTAAATTGAACACCTTTGGGATGAACTGGGACCCCGACTCGACCCCAGACCTCCTCACCTCAACATTAGTATCTGATCTCATTAATACTATTAAA
This sequence comes from Bagarius yarrelli, assembly GCA_005784505.1. Classification (NCBI taxonomy): domain Eukaryota; kingdom Metazoa; phylum Chordata; class Actinopteri; order Siluriformes; family Sisoridae; genus Bagarius; species Bagarius yarrelli. The sequence continues at coordinate 1,401,991 of VCAZ01000121.1, forward strand.
ACTGAATGATCAAATCCACATATGACATCACATGACACAATCTATTGAAGAACCTGCACAGAAGTGTGTGTGACCTTGGCTACATCTGTGTGAGCAAATGGACATGAACAAATGCAGATAAGCTTCTTCTTCTGTAATTTATCATTACCAAGATGCTTAACATGGGCTGCAGATGAACTAATCACTAAACCATCACGTGTACTCATCAAGCCTGAGTTTTCAGTCGATAAACGTTATTATGAGGACCACGCTCGAAGCCGTGCCAGTAGCTAATACAGTATCGGGTATCAGTGTTCGATAAGCTCTCCTGCTGTGCTCAGTTCAGAGGTAAATAGAGTGGCGGATCAACAGTTCACAAAAATCCAATATACAAGAAGTCCCTGAGAATTCATCCATTATCTATCTAAACAGGAAATGAATGTCCTACCTCTTATATCAGGCTCCGGAGGAAAAAGAAACACAGCACAAAATATCGTCTCTACTGTAGACTGTTAGTAATAAAATATAAAAATAAATGACTATCGGTCATTTTATTCACTTTTATCTTATTTTCTAGAGACTTTAGAAATGTCTTAGCTTAAAAAAACAATGAAACATCCTGTTTCTGACCTTCGTCATGGCTTTTAGTAGAAAAATAAACAGTGTTACAAACATTATGGCTTTGTTGCTATATTCGCTGACTTCCCAGACCCCTTTAGTGACTTTTATTCTTTATAAATAGAATATCAGTTAAACTGATTCTTGGTTGATTTTCAGTTTCTAGTCACTAATCATCACTTTCCTAAACAACAAATGTCAATCAATCCGTCATTCAATAATCAATAATCAACAGTCTTAGAAAAAAATCCAGACACTTTTTACCATTGCTCTGAACAGCCAATCACTGATCACACAATAACCAATCAAAGCTCGCCATTTTTCTCAACAATGGATTACTGATTATGATTGTTTGCAAAAATCAGTTATTATTATTATCCTTAACCAATTAATCATTGATCAATATTGGTCAAAATAACTGATCACGGATTAGATTTGCCCTCGACAAACCTTTGTTCTTGATCACCAATCACTGATCACCATTGGCCCTAAAATCCAATCACTAATCTACAGTGTAATGTAATGTAATATCCAATGCTTCTTTAACCTGCACACTTTATGTCTTATTTTTAAAAATGCCTTTTTATATCTATAATGTTCTATTTTAATTTAATCTATGTCATATATTGGCTTTTAATGCTCCCCAGTCTTACAGTCTATAACGACTTTTTAATGCTTCATAGACGCGTGATATAATTTACACAATTTTTCTTTGCAAAATGGTCAGCACCCTGTCCTCGGTTTCTGATTGTAATTTGTCCCACTGTGGACGTGAATAGGCTGTGGTTATTTATGGATCAGATTTTTGGGCTGTAAAATGAAGGTTTATGGTTCTAAATGTTCATGGTATTAATTGTGTCTTGCAACCATCAGATACATTTGTGAAGTGGAGAAAGATGCAGAACAACCCACGTTGCCAGATGTTCATTTGCCTGTTTCGGTCAATAGGTGTGCTTGCACCTATACATGTAAAGTAACAACAAGAGCATGGATGACATCATAATGCTAAATGCTAATTGCTAGAATACTGTAGATAACATCATCTAAGCTAAAGAATCGTTCATTCATGAAGATCAGTTTTAGTCCTCCGGTTGCGTAAAAGGTACACAGACAGATGAATAAAAATGTGCTCACTTGAAACCTGTGTTCATGTAATGATGTAATTAGCACCACATCTGGATTAGGTTTTATAATGTTCGTGGAGCTCTTTATAACTGGATTAACCCCAGAAATGTGGAATTAACTCCTTTACTGTATAATTAACACCTCAGAGAGGGCAGACTCGTGATGATGACTATTCTCATGGATTATCATTGGTAATGAATAATACATGGTCCTGCAGCTGTTCTGCAAAATGTTCAGCGTGGGATCATTTTAACATTGGAGAAACCTACAGGACCGCCAGTCACCACATACAACCCAATATGATGTAATATTAAGAGCACTTCTGCATTCAGTACATACGTATATTTATTTTATTTGTACATCTGAGCTCGAGTTGGGTGTTAAGGGCCAAGAGGGGCAGTTTAGTGGCCCTGGATATAAACCTACAAACCTGACATTTGTCATTATTACACACACTTTTCGGTCACAAATAAACAATTTACATGCACCTGAGTCTCATTCCAGAAGATCACATTCACACACTATTTTAGCCATTCGATCAACTCAGTTCTGGGTCTGGTGTCACACAAGGAAGAAGGACTCAATCATGTATCGCCGTGATTTCTTGGCATGTTCCAAGTTTCTCAGACTGCAAGCGTTTGTAAAGACTACCAGCTCCATGGTTCCCTGGTATGTTCAAAGTTCCTCAGGCTCCAAGCCTTGTAAAGACTACTAGCTCCATAGTTCCCTGGCAAGTTCCACAGGCCTCAAGCCTTTGTAAAGACTACTAGCTCCATCTGGTTCCCTGGTATGTTCCAAGTTTCTCTGGCTTCAAGTCTTTGTAAAGACTACCATCTCCATGGTTCCATATTATGTTCAAAGTTCCTCCGGCTTCGAGCCTTTGTAAAGGCTACCATCTCCATGGTTTCCTGGAATGTTTAAAGTTTCTCAGGCTCCAAGCCTTTGTAAAGACTACCCACCTCCAAGGTTCCCTAGCATGTTTCAAGTTCTCTGGCCTATAAGCCTTTGTAAAGACTACCAGCTTCATGGTTCCCTGGTATGTTTAAATTTCCTCAGGCCCCAAGCCTTTGTAAAGACTACCAGCTCAGTTGTTTCCTGGTATGTTCAAAGTTCTTTAGGTTCCAAACCTTTGTAGAGACTACCAGCTCTCCTCTGTTCTGGGTTTACCTTTGTTTATCTTAGAGTTTCAAAGACTTTAGGTTTGTTTAAAAAGCCTTATTGTTTCATTTCACTGGAATAAAGTTCTCTGTCTACTGTTCTGGGTCTACTTCCCTTTACAACATTACTTTACTCCCTGGTGCTGGATTTCCTTTTAAACATGTGTAAGTGTGTGTGTGGGGGGTGTCATTTTATTTAACATCATTAACATTCACAGCATTTGGCAGACGCCCTTATCCAGAGTGACTTACATGTATTATTTATACAACTGAACAGTTGGGGGCTAAGGGCCTTGCTCAGGGGCCCACAGTGGTGACTTGGTGGGGCTGGGACTCGAACCCTGGTCTTTCTGGTATCAAGATGCTGTCCAAGATGATAACACTTTTCTCTGTGAAACATCTGTAAATTTTACTTTAATACACTATACCACACTAATATTATTAGTATTATTATAGTATTGGTTATACATTTGTAACGCTAGTTACATTAGTAATAATTTCTTGACTAATAATACTAATAGTGTATTAGTAATACTGTTAATCTTAGTAGCAGCAGTGTAGTTTGTAATATTAGTCGTAGTTAAGTTATAGTAGTTCAGTTATTAATGTTAGTAGCAGTAGTTCAGATGTTATAATTAGTATTAGTATAGTTATAGTGGTATAGTTAACTTTTGTAGTATTGGTAGTAATGCTACTAGTTTTACAATAAATCCCCAGTAGCATTAGTATTGTTGTTTAAGTTATTCTTAGTGTTATAATTGTAATTGTAGTAATAATAGTATGTTATTAATATTGTTAATAAATTATTTTTCATTTTTAATTTAACTATGTGGAAAATGTGCTCTATTAATAAACTTTCCTTGTGTTAATGTCAGTTGCAGTGAAACAGGTGTTGTTAATTTATCAGTTTAGAGCGCTGCACGCCTGAAAGTACACCAGGAGTACTACTGATAAAACACCAGTGTTTCACAGACCAGTATAATCAGCCCATCCGTCTAAAAACCCTGATGGATTTTAAACTACAATGTTTTGCAGTATAAAGACAGAGCAGGCATCCGAGCTCAGCAGGTGGCCACGTAACCCCCGGCAGGAGGAACCAAATAGCACCATCCAGCTATTTCTGCATGAGAATGACTTGGAGACATATTGCATAGGGTTTCATCACTACATCGAAAAGCCCTAGAGTCTGTGTGTCTCTGTGTGTGTGTGTGTGTGTGTGTGTGTGTGTGGCAAGAGTAACCAACGGCTGATTAGCCAGCGTCCCTGAGTTTTACCCCCACATGAGAAATGATGTCAAATTCCACATTTATTCTCTGCTGCCTGACTTATTTATAAATGTCAAAACAAAAATGTCTGCAACAACCCAGAAATGACTGCATTTATAGAGCGTTTAACGTCAGACTCGATGCGTTATTGCTGCTCGCATTTTTACTTCACTTAACAAACAGCCTAATGCAGCTCCCAGGGCACGGGGTTGCTTCGTTGGCATTTGCGTAGTTGCAATTTCTGCAAATAAATGGACCGGCAGTCCTTAAGGATTTTGTCCTTACAAAAATTTTGATGGCATTTGATTTAATAAACTTTAATTCATTTATTTTTTTTATTCCGTTTATTTGACCATAGTAAAGACTGTGTCCATGGGGTGGGTTTTTAGGTACTTAAAGTACTGAATTTACACATAAATTTCACAAAAAAAGTATTTACTTTAAATTGCTAAATATTTGTATAATAATTTAGTTATAATTTATTGTGTTAATATTTTTATATATAAATAATGTTATTATAATTTATTAATAGTGCAGAATTAATACCAGCAGTACTGAATAAAGTTTTACAATACTTATTTTTGTAACAGTACTGAATTCACACCTATGATGCTGAATTTTGATTATTTTTACATTACTAAAATTACTTTAAACCTACTTAATAATGATATAACATCATAATTCACGTATACAGTGCTGAATTTACACCAGCAGTACTTAACTGAATTTGATAGTACAGATTTTTTCTTACACTTCTGAATTCACTGTTACACATACAGTATGATCCTGCATTTATTCGAACAGTACTAAATTAACTCTTAAGTACTAAATTAACTCTAATGAATTAGCTCTTTAAGTGCTGAATTCACTCCTAACATTACAAAATTTTATTTAAAGGTGCTAAATAATTTTTACACATCATAGTTTAATCAAACCCTACAGAATTTACATCAATTTTCTTACAACATTGATTGTAAATTACTAATTGGGGAAGTGGTGGCTCATGGTTAAGGTGTTGGTTTAACAATCCGAAGATTGTGGGTTCAATTCCCAGCAACATTAAGCCACCACTGCTGTACCCCTGAGCAAGGCCCTTAACCCCCAATTGTATAAATAAGATAAATGTAAGTCACTCTGAGTAAGGGCGTCCGCCAAATGCTGTAAATGTACTAAACAGGGGCGCCGCTAGCAAGTTTGAGCCTAACTTTCATCCCTCAGCTGAATCTCTGCTAATGAATTTACACCTACAATTCTACTTTTTATTAAAGTGTTAAATAACCTTCATGGTAATTAATTAATCCTTACACTACTAAAGCTACGTGCTTAATATGGTATTTATTTCAACAGAATAATACTGTATTTATTTAAACAAAGTTAAATTAACTCTTACAGTACTGAATTAACTCTTACACTACTGTATTTACGCTCTTAATACTGTATTTATTTAAATAGAGTTAAATTAACTCATACACTACTGAATTAACCCTTACACTACTGTATTTACACTCATAATACTCATAATATGTATTTATTTAAACAGAGTTAAATTAAACTCTTACACTACTGAATTAACACTCATAATACTGTATTTATTTAAACAGAGTTAAATTAACTCTTACAGTACTGAATTAACTCTTACCGTACTCTTACTCTAACTGAATTAACACTTATAATACTGTATTTATTTAAAAAAAGTTAAATGAACTCTTACAGTACTGAATTAACTGTTACATTACTGAATTAACGCTCATAATACTGTATTTATTTAAACAGAGTTAAATTAACTCTTACACTACTGAATTAACCCTTACACTACTGTATTTACGCTCTTAATACTGTATTTATTTAAATAGAGTTAAATTAACTCTTACAATACTGAATTTACTTTTCCACTACTGAATTAACACTACTCTTAATACTGTATTTATTTAAATAGAGTTAAATTAACTCATACACTACTGAATTAACCCTTACACTACTGTATTTACACTCATAATACTGTATTTATTTAAACAGAGTTAAATTAACTCTTACAGTACCAAATTCACTCTTACTCTACTGAATTTATGCTCTTAATACTGTATTTATTTAAATAGAGGCAAATTAACTCTTACAGTACTAAATTAACTTTTACATTACTAAATTTACACTCATAATACTGCGTTTATTTAAACATAGTTAATATAACTCTTGCAGCACTGAATTAACTCTTACACTACTGAATTCACACGTATAATGCTGCATTTATCATTTAGTGGCACCCGGACTCTTTTACTACCAAGATGTGCTGTTGTAATAGCTGCAGTATGTGGTTTTGCATTGTCCAGCTGAAATACACAAGGTCTTCCCTGAAATAAATGTAGTCTGGTGGGGGGCATATGTTACTTTAAAGTGTTTATATACCTTTCAGCATTCATAGTGTCCTTCAAAACATGCAAACTACCCAAACCGTATGTACCCCCCCATACCAACAGAGATGCTGGCTTTTGAACTGAATGCTAATAACACACTGTAAGGTCTCCCATCTATTTTTAAACCAGAGGACCCGGCGTCCGTAATTTTCCAAAAAGAATGTGACCATAGAACACTTTTTCACTTTAAATCAGTCCATTAGTTTTGGTCCACAGGACAAAATGGCGCTTCTGGACCATGTTCACACATGGCTTCCTTTTTGCATGAAAGAGCTTTAGTTGTTATCTGCAGATGACATGTTGTTTGTTTGAATTTTCCTGTTGGTTAGCGTGTGGTATCACCTGATTATCACTATGGAATGTTATGTTGGTGAGAAATCGAACAAATAAAAAATCTACACTAATAACTGAGGGGGATTTTAGTTGGAAAGGCAACCTTTATCTTCGATTAAAGATATATGAGAAAAACAGAGATTTAAAATTACATTTTTAAAATGTCTTTTTATAGAGGCCGGTTCCCATGGAGGTTGTTACAGGACCCCTGTTCTATATTATATTCACTGCATTTTGCAGACACTCTTATCCAGAGTGACTCATTTATACTATTATTGTTAAAGGGCCCGGCACTGGTAGGTTGGGTATACTGGATTTGACCCCTTGTGCTCTTGGTCATGAAATGGCAGAAAGTTCCGTAAAAAAATTTAGTGCATGTTGGCGTTTCGAGCGCTCTGCAATTCACATCTTGTTAATGTATCGATCCTTTTGTTTTTTATAGCTTACTTCATGTGGTGTGTAAATCACAAGTCACTTCCCTTACATAGAAAAGCAACAGTAACCTTACAGGATTTATTAATGGGAAGCCATTATGTCTTGATTTGGGCCATAAAACTTTAGAACGGCTATTAATTCTATGCTTCACACGTTCATTTCGCAGTTTTAGCTCTGTTTGCATCTTTGGTGTAGGGTTATTTATTTTCGATACATTATTAAGGATAGCTTGATAGTGATATTATTTTGAACTTTATTACTATGCGGTGATTGGCGTTTGGGACAGAGCCCAGATTTATGACAATAACCATTAAGGTGCAGTGAGTTGTGCTTTTTAATCCATGTCCAGAGCTACTGCATTTTTATTTGGGACATTGCCCAAACCTGTAGCGCTAATGTAAAGTGTTGTTTTAATCTAGTGATGGAGTCTAAGTTTGTAAACACCTTATTATAGCATTATTCGTCCTTATTAGATCATTTTAAGTGGTGTTATTTTATTCCACGTTAAGGATGGAATTGCATTTCAATTTGGGACAAATCCCAAGTTTGCAAAGTTAATGTAAGGTAATGTTTAGTCCAACCTTTCCATGTGTACTTCAGTGTGTACTATTGTGTAGGGGTAATAAGTGCCGGCATTTTGTGTTTGGGACAAATATCAACTTGCAAAGGTGATAAGAGATGATCTTCTTATTCAGTGATAAACTATATCTTTCTCTTTCCCTCTATTGCTTTCTCTTTCTCTCTCTCTCTCTCTCTCTCT